>PVJH01001629.1:0-199800 GCA_004026705.1 Nesogale talazaci | reverse complement strand
CTTTAGACAAAATCCTTCTTCTCTTCTTACATTTTCTTTATAGAACTAGATGAAAAAGAGTGCCGGGACTTCTCACGGTTTTGTCCCACAGTGAGAGGCGTACGAGAGATTGGAAATAAATATCTAAGTATGTAGTGAGATACTTTACAAGGCATGAACAGAGACTTATTCACGGCACCATTAAGAGAACCAAACCTCAAACCAAACTTCCTGCCATCAAGTCAATGCTGAGTCAGAGCGACTCTGTGGACTGGGGACACGGTGTGGTTTCCCAAGTCCTGGTGAGCGTCCAAGACTGTAACTCATGAGGAGAACAGAAAGTCTCATCTGTCTCCCATCGAACGGGGTGGTTTCCAGCTGCTGGCCTGCCAGGGAGCAACCCAAGACATCGCCACAAAGCAACTGGGCTTCACTTACTATTGAGAAAGGGGAGTTAATTATAATCATTTTAAAAATTAAATACTCATTGGGATAAAGTTGACAAGAGGTCTATTTCAATTTTAAGGAATGCATGTGTGTTAAACAGAACCATTTCATAGGATTTCTCCCCACCACCACCACCACCCATTTTTAAGAAGAAGACTGCTAGGCTACCTTCTGAAGAATTTCAAGGTGGATCACAACCTCTACCATTTGTTTCGCAATGCACATAAAATGTTTTCTGTCTGGTTCACCCTCACACAGCTTCTCCACTTGCATGATACTTACTTGTGCTTCCTTACAACTTCACAGCTATCTCCACCTTGGACCCAGTATTTAATGAGCTCATTCTAACTATAGTTACCTTCAATTTCTATTCTTAATGGTGTCATGAATAAGTTTCTGTTAATGCCATATAAATTACCTCACTACATACGTAGATATTTATTTCCAACCTGCTGTACTCCTCTTATTATGGTACAAAATTGTGAGATGTTCTTCACTCTTTTTCAACTTTGACCCTTTTTTCACCAAAAAATTGTTGATCAATCCTCCAGGTTTCAGAGGTACTTATAAAGTTATTTGAAATATCAGAAAATTTCTTCTTTTACTTCCTAATTACTGTCAAGTCAGTTCTGAGCCATAGTGATCCCTTTATGTCTGACAAGATGTGTGCTGTGTAGAGTTTTCAAATTCTGACTACTCAGAAGGAAATCAAAGAATTTCTTCTGAAATGTCTCTAAGCAGATTCAAACCTACAACTATTTGGTTACAACTAATAGCATTAACCATTTGCACCATCGAATGAGCCCTGAAGAATTCTGCCAATCCCTAATGGCCCGTTTGACATTTCCAACATTGATAATTGGGTTTTCTATTAAATTGGCTTACCCTGGATCCTCTGTGATTTCACAGTTAGGGCTTGATAAACCCCCATACAGTGACCTAAAATGCAATCAAGTCTTACGATTGGATAGGCCATGAGCAACAAAGCAGTTGTAAGAGAATTAGGGTGAAGTTTCACAGCCCTGATACAATTGAAAGAAAGTTTCCCTAGGACTGAGGCTTATTTTATTTAAGTAAATTCTATTGGAAGGCTTGTCTAATCTTGTAAGTCTGTATCCTACATCCGTGTCACCATCCTTTGACTTGAACCAGTGCCACACCATATTGTTTTCTGACTCTGAGATCCTCTAAAGCCTAACCTCTGATCTGTCAAATTTGGATTCATTTGCTTCTGCATCTGTATCAGCTGTAGTATTCCCGCTTTCTGGTTCATCAAGAGTGAAAATTGTACAAATGAGGGAAAGCCTCTACGTTAACATTTGAGTCAGGAACTTGAACCAGACTCAACGCATCTGCTCCTACAACTGTGTGAGTCATTTTGTTTTTATCAACAGTTTGTTGACCTATAACTCAGATATTACACAATTCAAGCGTTTAATCATATTAAAGAATCACCACCACAATCAACTTGAGAACATTTTCTTCTTGCTTGTACTCATTACAATTAGCTCCCTGTTTCCCCCAAACCTCCACTGTCACACCCCCAAGAAACAACCAATCAAGTTTGCTGAATCAAAATCAAGATCCAAATCTGCCCACAGAAGTGAAGCAGGTACTGCACACTGTCAAGCGATACTAATAATAGACCCGACTGCTCTCAATTGTATCAAAACTGTGACCAGATTAACAAGGTGGCAATCTATCCATGCTATTCTACTCACAACCATCTGGCTGCCTCACAGAAGCTCCCACTGTGAAATGGACAGCAATTGTTAGGTCACATCATGTGAGAATCCTGACCCACCCAACCTGACAATCACACTGTCTAAGGTGATTTTTGTTCTAGGAGTTTAATTGTGTGGGTGTGTGTGCGTGTGTGTATGTGTATGTGAGAGACAGACAGGGAAAGAGAGACGGGCATAGAAATGGGGACGTATTCTAGAATTGTCACTTATCCATTGGGGGACAATGGTTTTAGATCAAAGCCATGAGTACTAAACCACATAACTGATAGAAATATTAAATAAAATGCATGCTCTCATGGGATTTCCCAGTGTCTATGGGTTCATTCCTTGAGGACATTTACAGTGTAGAAATTTCCAGGCAGAGCTTGTCAGAATAGATAGATTGACTGTGTGAGCATTCACTGTCTGGGTATATGTGTATGAAAAAAGAGAAAATTGTCAGAATTGTGAATTTCATATGCATTTTTATTTACATATCTTTCTGTTCCAAACCTCAGTCTCAGCTCCCACTTTTAGGAACTTAAGCCAGAACAGTATTTCTTTGTTCTATTCACACAGTTGCCTCTTGATTAATGTACATGTTCTACATGAACACAATTGAGTGTCCTGGAATTCCCATTTTTTTAAATTATTCGTAGTTTATAATGGTCCGCACAGTTGAATGCCATTGCATAGAAATAAAACACAAATAAGCATTTTACTTATTCCCTCTGCTTTCACCCAAGATCTGTCTAACATCAGTAAAAGGGTCCCTTGCTTCATGTCCTCTTCTGAATCTGGTCTGAATCTTTGGCAGCATCTTGTGAATGGAGTGCAGTGACGGCACTTAGATCAGCGCTTCTCAACCGTCTGCATGCTGCAACCCTTTCATACAGTTTCTTATGTGGTGGTGACCTCCCAACCATCAAATTATTTTAGTTGCTATGTCATAACTGTAATTTTGTTACTGCTATGAATCAGGCAACTCTTGTGAAAGGGTTCACACCCAAAGGGTCCATGACCCACAGGTGGAGAACCAGTTAACGATATCATTCTACAATTTTCAAATTCTGTTGGATCACCTTTCTTGAAATGGGCATAAATCTGACATTCTTCCAATGGTGGAACAAGTAGCTGGCTTACAATTTTCTTGGCACTCTCTCACATCTGACTGAGTGCTTCCAGTGTTGCATGAATGTACTGAAACATTTTCATTCATTCTTTGATAATGCATGACTTGAAATCAAGAGGGACGTGTGTCAAGCTTGTATCCTCTCACCTTACTTATTCAATCAGCACACTTAGAAAATAATCAGATAAAAAAAACTAGATTAAAGGATGAAGAATGCTGCATTAGGTTTGGGCTAAGGCTTATTAACAACCTGCCATCTACACATGATGCAAACTTGTTTGCTGAAAACGAGGAGGAATTGTAGCATGGAGTGATGAATACCAGTGATTGTTTTCTTCAGTGTGGATTACAACTCAATATAAAGAAAACTCAAATCCTTACAACTGGACCAATAGGTAACGTCATGATGAATGGGGAAAAAATTAAAGCTATCAATGATTTTGTCTTGCTTGAATTCACATTCAATGCTCATGAAAGCAGCAATAAAAATATCAAAGCAAGCACTGAGTTGGGTAAATCTGCTGCAAAAATCCTCTTTAAAATATGGAAAAACAGGATTGTCACTTTGAGAACTATAGTATGCATAGCCCAAGCCATGATATTTTTGATTGGTCATATGCAGGTAAAAGTTGCACATTGAATAAGGGAAGCTAAGAGAAAACAGATGCATCTGCATTCTGATGCAGACAAAGAAAATTAAAAGTAGCATGGACTGCCAAGGGAATAAACAAATCTATGTTGGAAGAAGTACTGCCAAAATACTCCTTGGAAGAAAGGATCATGAGACTTCTTATATGCACTTTGAACAGGTAATCAAGAAAGACAAGTCTCTGGGAAAAGACTTCATGCTTGGTAAAATAAAGGAACATTAAAAAAGAGGAAGGATTGACACAATGGAACAAGGATTCCAAACACAAAAACAATTGTGAGCACAACTGCATATCTGTTGCCATCATCATTCTCAAAACATTTTCTTTCTACTTGAGCCCTTGGCATCAGCACCTCATTCCCCCCTTCCTCCCTGCTCCCCCTCTCTCATCAACCCTTGACAATTTACAAATTATTGCTATTTTGTCATATTTTATCCTGGAGGATGTCTCCCTTCACCTACATTTCTCTTGTCCATCCTCCAGGGAGGAGGTTATATGTACATCGTTGTAATCAGTTTCCCCTTTCTACCCCACCCTCCCTTCACCCTCCCACAATCGCCACTCTCAGCACTGGCCTTGAAGGGATCATGTGTTCTGGATTCCCTATGTTTCCAGTTCCTATCTGTACCAGTGTACATCTTCTGGTCTTTCTGGATTTGTAAGGTAAAATTGGGATCATGATAGTGGTGGGGTGGGAGGAAGAATTTAGGAGTTAGAGGAAAGTTGCATCTTTCATCATTGCTACACTACACTCTGACCAGCTCCTCTTCTCACTGCAACCCTTCTATAAGGGGATGTCCAGTTGCCTATGATTGGGTCTTGGATCACCATTCTGCATGCCCCCCTCATTCACAATGATTTTAGTTTTTGCTCTTTGATGCCTGATACCTGATCCCTTCAGCACATCATGATCACACAGGTTGGTATGCTTCTCCCATGTGGACTTTGTTGCTTCTGAGCTAGACGGCTGCTTGTTTATCTTCAAACCTTTAAGACTTCAGATGCTACATCTTTTGATAGATAGATACTCTCAGTTGTCTTCACCACATTTGCTTATGTACCCGCTTTATCTTCAGCAACCATGTCTGGGAAAGTGAGCACATGGAAAGCCAGTTTAATCGAATAAAGTATTCTTACACTGAGGGCGTTCTTGAGTGGAATCTGTTGCCTTAATACTGAACTTACAGATATAGCTCAGAGATCTATTTCCCTGTCCTAATATATAAATATATTTACCTATGCACTTGCCTTTATTTAATCTTTTATAAATGCCCTTTGACTCAGTTCTTTTCTCAAATTTCTTTTACTTTCCTCTTATCCCACTATCATGCTCAGACTCCATTTGGCTTTCAGTACTTCCTCTCAGTTACGTTTCCCTTGGTCGAGCCCTATCAGTTCTCCTACACCCTCCTCACCACCAATTTTGGATCACTTGTTGTTCCCTTGTCCCTGGGTTTGCTCACACCACTTCCTTCCCCTTGTTCTCTCAGAACTGTTGGTGCCTTTGTTTTCTCCTCCAGATTGTTTATCCAGTCTCTCTTATCTAGCTAGACTTGCAGAAATAAGAGTTGTGATAAGAGTTGCATGGGAAGGTGAGCACCACACACACAAACACACACACACAAAGATGTAAATACTGACACAATGTGTGTATGTATATATTGTGATTAGAGCTCTATGAGCCCCCAATAAAACGATTTTTAAAAGATTGTGAATATTTTGCATAACTGGACAATGTTTCATTCTGCTCGACACAGAGTGCTTATAATTTGCAATTGACTTGACACAGTCAGAACATTATTCAATGTTAGGGATGGCAACTTAGTTTGATCTTATCTATCTAAAGAAACTGCTTGCAGGATCAGCAAATGAAACAGGAGAAATGGGACGGATTCCTCAGTCTGATATTTGTTTTTCTCTTTCATATTTCACCTTCTCATTTCCCATACTAATTTCTTTTAATGCTTATTCCAAGCCACAGATAAGAATAACTTTATTTAAGCTTATATCCTTTAACAGTTCAATAAATAAAATGAAAGGAGATCTTCTGGTGATTCAAATTCAAAATAAACACCATTTGGTCTTTACAGTATTTCACATGCAACAATGTTTGGTAGATAGATAAACCACCATAAACAGACTCCCTGCCATCAAGGCAATGCCCACTTACAGGAGCAACCCCCTCTGTGGGTATCTGAAACCATAAGCGTTTATGAGAGTAGAAAGTCGAGCATTTCTCCCAGTGAACTGCAGTGGTTTTGAACTGTCCACCATGCTTATGACAGATCAATGCTTTACTCTTATACCATTAGGGCTCTTCATATAGAAGGCATACATTTACTACTACATATGGGTATCACACTTAGTCACCTCTTTCTGAAATATCTCTAAATTGTTTAGTATTTCTTTTCAGATTTGCCTGGTTTAAAAAACCACATTCCTCTTTTATCACTACTCTGACCAAGGCGTACCATGACCTGAAGCCTGGTTACAAGTCCAACTTCACCTGGAAAACCATAATCAAAATCACTCTAGAAAACACAAGCCATATGGACCCTTATAAGAGCTGTAAGAGCCCCCAATAAAATAATTCATTTTTAAAAAGAAAAGGAAGACAAGTACACATGATATGCATAAAAAAAGTACAGCAACCAACATAAAAATAAAACACCAATCACTGCCTTCAGTGTTCTAGGTTTCTTATATTCTAAGAAACTCATATACTATACACACACACATATATGTTATTTAAATAAATTTCAGGATCATATTTTAAACATTACTTGGTGATAATTTTGTAATATAACAACATAGCGACATAGTACAGAATATGTACAATTATTAAAAAAGGTATCAAATTATCTATAGATAGAAAGATAGATACAAATTATATAAATGTGTGCATACCATATTTTTCGGACCATACGATGCACCTGACCTTCAGACATGAGCAGGAAAATAAGAAAAAGTATATTGTGAAACAAATAGTACCAGTATACTAAAATGTTCTGAATACCACTCCTTCGGACTATAAGACACTCCCTCATTGTCCCCCCACTTTGGTGTGTGTGGGGGGAAAGTGTGCCTTATGGTCCAAAAGTGTGTCCAAAAAAATAGTATTACAAGTCCAAGATTAATTAAGGAGATAATTTAAAAACTACTGTTTGTATTGCTTCCCAACAGTTCTCAACCTGTGGGATGCGACCCCTTTAGGGTTTGGGGGTTGAGGAACCCTTTCACTCCTATCTCCTGATTCATATCAGTAGCAAAATTACAGTTAGGAAGTGACAACAAAATAATTTTATGAATGGGGTCACCACAACATGAGGGACTGTATTAAAGGGTCGCAGCATTAAGAAGGTCAACAACCACTGCTTCATACCAAATACTGTAACTTCAAGATAAGCATATAACTTAATAACAAAATATCAGGGCTTTTCATTTCCTTAGAAAAGGTAGTCTGACTGGTAGGAACTTCATGTTGTAAAGGATATAATGATGGAAGCTGAAAGCATAACTGAGCCAGTTTAGCAAAATAATAACAATAATATTTCTCTTGTGGTTGGCAGATTCTTGATTCTTGGAATAAACTGAAGAAGGAGGTGAGCCTTCAACTTTTAGTTTAAGACTGAAAAAACATGGTATCCAAATTTGAGGAAGACCTTTTACCAACATGTGGTTTGCAGATGATATAAACAGTGGGACTATATATACATAAATATATATTTCTTATTCTGTGTTGTCATTAGTTGATGTCATATTTTTTTCATTTTAAAATATTCTAACTCTGTATGAAATCCAGTATTAGTAAATCTATAGAGACTGTAACTCTTTTAAAGGTTCCATGATGTTATGACAGTGGACGTTGGGGGTGGAAATGGGACTATAATAATTATGAGTAAAGAAAGAAGAAACTGTCTTGAAATTGATTGTAGTGATGACTGTACAAGTCTTCTTATTATGATTGAACTATGTGAGTTAGTCAAGGTTGACTAGAGAAACATATACATATACATTCATGTGCGTATAAGAAAAGGCTTTATATAAAAGAGCAATTACAATTCTAGAAAACATCCTGACCTAATCTAGAGTCCAAAGGTCCAATATTTGACTGTATGTCTGATGCCAGCCTATACATTCCTCTGCAGAATCACAAAGAATATACAAAGACACCAAATGCAGGAGTGGAAAGTCTTGTGGATCCAGTGGCAGTGGAAGCATCTCAGCACTAGCAGGAATCTCCACATAGCTCCTCGAGCTCAAGGACCCTAGCATAGCTCCATGTGTCTTGTCAGCAGGAAGACAAAGCAGAAAGTATCAGTGTATCCGGCCTCTAGTGAGCTACTTATGTCCTTTGTGTCTCCATCAAGCTGTGACCTGATTAACAGGCTAGACTCCATCTCTTTGCAAGCTGACAGGAGATTAGGTAATTGTCACAGACCATCAGTATTTTATGCATTACAATTGCAATAACATCCACACTTTAAACTTATAATCCTATTAACATATTCCTCCTTCTATGAATGTTTGTAACCCAACCACTTCATGCCTTTATCCCCCCCAATTTTGAATATCCAATTTCTATTCTGCCAACTAGCCTCAACCCAGTGCTCTGATGAAACACTCATATTTTTTGATGTGATGAATTTTCATTCAAGTTGGAACCTTGTGAGTCTACATCCCTAAGCAAAGTCAAATCAGAATAGACTGTCCATAATGTCAGCAGCAATATATACCAATTCAGAAGCTCAAACATCTTCACTTTGTCTGGCTGTGTTCTGATCAACTCACTGTGGGCTGCCTTACTTTGCAACACAAGGGTGCCCACTTGCCTTTAGACTGTGGCCCATCACAAATACTCAACAACCCTAACTCCCTTGGGTTAGTTCATAAACTTCAGACCAGTCAACCCTTTCTCTACTAACTAGAATCAAATCCCAAACTCAATTCTTAAAACAGCCAGGTTCAATCCTTATCTAATAAATCTTAATGCTTTTCTAAACTAATCAATTGATTCAGAGTATGGCCTCAGGTCTTTGGCTGGAATTGCCTCCAGTCAGGGCAAGGTCCTCCATTAGTCATTTGATCTTCGTCAGTCATTTTCACTAAGCAGCATACTCTCTGAGGAATTCAAACTGACTTTTCCTCCTGATCCCAAAAGATACTTTAATCACATTCATTTTTACCTTTTCAAACAGGAATAATTAAAGACAACAACCAAAGAAAATTATCAGAACTTTACCTTTGTATATTCTTTCCAGAAAACAATCCAGTTAGCTAAAAGGCCACATTTGAACTCTGGCCAGACAAGAAGAAAAAGTATCATTAGGTAGAGATCAAACATGTATCCATTCTCTATCTTCATGAATTGCTTCTCCAGTACTGCCCTCCCAAGGTGCTATAATGTCCTAGTGTGGGTAGACTACAGAAACTCTACACCCAAACTGACTCTACTAGATTTGTCCTCCACAGGGTCTTTAAAAGATGGCAAATTTGTAGCCAGAGTGTCCAGACCAGCCTTTGTTTATGCTCCTGGCTCACCACAAACTGATCCAGAAGTATACCTACAGTCACTGACCTCAGAGCAATCTCAGAGGTCTTCCAATTCCACTGTGGCACCTTGCCTACAAAGATGTTTGATCCACCAGTTTAGTAGACACCAGGTAATCCCCAGAACCACTTGTACCCAATCACAGTGATAAAGAATTCTGGGTCCTCAGGCACTCAGGAATATGGCACACTATTCCTCCAAAACAACTTGCAGACAGCAACATATCTCAGCACTCTCAAAAAGAAAACAAGAAAGACAAAAGACAACAGTGGAAAAATACTAAACCTAAACATATTCATAGAACAAAGAGACATTGATCTGCCAAAAAAAGAGAAATATTCAAAATGCTGTCTCAAATAGTATAGGATATGAGAGAATCAAGGTAGAATAAGGACACAATGGTGGAGAGAATGAAGGCCACAATACAAGAGATGAAGTCCAAGCACCAAAGTGAAATAAAAGAACTAACGGATGAGGCAACAGAAGCAAAACACAATACAATGAATCTCACCAACAGACTAGAAGAGGCAGATAATCATGCCAGCAATCTCAAGGACAATCAGGCAGGCTTCAGCAAACAGGAAAGACAGTCAAACTAGATAAACAGAGAGATGAAAGAAAATGAGAAAACAATGACAGATGCTATAAAGAGCAACAATATTTGAATAAGTGGTCTTCCAGAACAATACCCAACATAAAAAACTTCAGCTAAATTAGCATGGGAATTCCTGTTGGCAAACTTCCCCACCTCCATGAGTGAAAATCAGACATTCATACAGGAAGCAGAGAGGACACGAATTAGACTAAACGCCAGGAGGAACTCACCAAGACACTTGGCAAAATTATTCAACTTTGAGAAAAAAGAGAAAAAAATGATGAGAAGCAAGAGAAATAAAAGCAGTCACTTAAAATGGTAAGAATATGCTCAGACCTATCAGTAGTTACCATGAAGAAGACAATGAAGTAACATCTTCTGAAAGCGAAAACTTTTCAAAAGCTGGAAAAAGAAATCATAGACTCAACAATCATAGTAGGTGATTTTAATACATGACTATCAGCAAGATAGATCACAGAAAAAGAAACTCAGCAAGCAGCGACAGGGCTAAACACTAAAATTAGTCAACTGTATCAAAGAGATATTTACAGAGTTCTTCCCAATGCAAAGAAAAATCACATTGTATTCAAATGCACATGCTTCATTTTGGAAAAGAGCCCACATCCTGGGACACTAGTTGAGCCTGAATAAATTCAATCACGTGGCGATTACGGAGACATCTCTCACAGACTACCGCATCATAAAGTCGGAGATCAACAAAAGCATGATCAGAAAAACAAGGGCAAGCAACTGGAGGATGAATGATGATCTTCTGTGACACAAATGTGTACTGGTCCAGATAAAAGAGGAAAATAGGAAGTTCCTAGGAACTAATGAGAATATGAATAAAACATACTGAAACCTATGAGATACAGCAAAAACAGTTGTCAGAGGAAGTTGGATAGCAATTAATGCACATATGAAAAAGGAAGAGAGGCTTATAACTGATATACTATCAAATAGCATCTAGCAATTATAACATTAAACAGAACAACCTCTCTAACAGCAAGATAATAATAACTAATAAAAACCAGGGCAGAATAAATCTAGTGGGAAAACAAGAGAAAAATGCCAACCATCAATGAAGTGAAAAGCTGGTTCTTTGAAAGTTTCAGCAGAAATGACAGACTGTGGCAAACCTAAAAATGGGAGGAACAAGCAAACATCAATAGCCAGAATGAGAGATGAAACTGGGGAAATCACAGCAAGATTAATGGATCTCATTGGAGATTGATCACAGTGGACCCTGTGGTGGTCATGTGCTTATGTTAATTTCATGACTGAGATGTAGGGGTGGAGTCTAGCCTGTTAATCTGGAGATAGCCATTGAGTAGCCAATGAGGTCTCTGTGTGGGCCTGACTTTCTCCTGAGACTTCTGGGAAATCTCATGATTTTTCCCTCGTGGAGATGAGAAGCTATTTTCACAGGGTTGGGAGTTAGTCTCAGAGACAAGGAATTACACACAAGACAAGATGGCAGTATCCGAGCTGTTGCAGAATCTAGAGGAGAAGCCACATGGCCTTACCCTGATGGAACCAGACTTCTAAAGCTGGAGAGGCCTTTAGGGGAGCCCTGCCAGCAATTAGTTGCTTCTTTCACCACAGAATGCTGTTGATGGACCCTGAGTCCTGGAAGCGAGGAACCATGGGGAGACCCCTGTTGGTGCTGGGAATCTGCACCCACTGGCCTGTGACATCGTGAGTCAGAAGGAGACTTTATAGAATGATTTCGGGCATATGGGTTAATATTGGATTTATGACTTTGAACTGGACTGGGCTGGAATACTTTCTCAAAGTCCCATTCCTCTTGTATATAAACCTTTTCCTTATATCCATATGTGTGTCTATGAAATTTGTTCCTCTAGTCTATCCCAACTAACACACTATTTATGAAAAGCCAACAGTCAATATGACAAAAAGACATAAGCAACCGCACTAAAAAAGATATCCCTTGTCACCATTTCTATTCAACATAGGACAAGATGGAAGTGCTAGATGACAACATAACATAGCAGAAGGAAGCTAAAGTTATCCATCTGGGAGAAGGGGTGGTGAATTTATTGGTATTTGCAGATAACATGATTCTACACTTTGAAAACCCCAAAAACTCCACAAGGGAAGTACTGGTAGCAATACAGGGAAATGGAAGAGTGGCAGGATACAAGATCAACAAACAGAAGCCTATCAAACAAACCAATTTGCTATATACATTGGCCAACACCACAGAGAAAGAGATGGATAAGACAGTACCATTCATAATAGCCAAGAAAAATGGAAATATTTAGGGATATAGCTAGGCAAAAAAGCAAAAGACTTATAGAAGGAAAATTATAGAACACTCATACAAAAAAACAAAAATGACCTCTACGAATGGAAGAATTTCCCATGGTTGTGGATTTGAAAACTAATATAGTGAAGATGTTGATCTTAACCAAGGTACTATATAAGTTTAACAATATCCCAATTAAAATGCCGAAAACTTTCCTCAAAGGCTTGGAAAAAATGGACCAGCAATTTCATAGGGAGAGGGAAGATGTCCCCAGAATTAGAAGAGAACTCCTCATGAAGAAAGACAAAATCAGAGGGCTCACTTTATCTGCCTTTAACACCTACTCTACAGCTATAGTAATCAAAATAGCATGGTCCTGGAGCAATGCCAGATATACAGGTCAATGAAAAAGAACAGAAAACCCAGATGTAAAATGATCAGTATATAGACAACTGATCTTTAACAAGGGTCTAAAATGCATCAAGTGGAGGTGGATGCCCTCTTTAGCAAGTGGTGTTGGAAACAATGGTCATCCACCTATAGAAAAGTGAAATAAGACCCTCACCTCACCTCATGCACAAGGACAGACTCAAGGTGGATCCTAGACATAGAAGTAAAATGTCAAACTATTGGGATCATCAATGAAGGAATAAAGAACCTTGGAACAGGAAGCACATAGACTAACTGATACTGGGAAGGGTATGCACACAGATGAAACTTAAATCAACAAATGAGTTATACTACAAATGAAACACCTGTGTGTATGTGTGCGTGCACGCGTGCACACGCACACGTGTGTCAAAAGACTTCACAGGAAAATGACTTTAACTAAAGAATCTACAGACTGGTAGAGAATTTTTAGCAATGACCCCATAGACAAAGGGCTTATTACCAAAACCTACTATATGCTCTGAGACTGCAAAAAAGGAGGAGACAGTTAGCTCCCTGAGGAAGTGGGCAAAAGACCTGAACAGAAGTTTCATTAGGGAAGAGATCCAGGTGGCTAATAAATATATGAGAAAATTTTCATGATCATTCGCCATGAGAGAAATGCAAATTAAAACAACTATAAGATATCAACTAACACCCTTAAGGACAGCCCAAATCAGAAAGTCTAAGAGCAACAGATGTTGGAGGGGATGTGGCAAGGTAGAAACTCTCCTCCACTGGTGGTGCTTATGGAGTTATGTGTAGCCTCTGTGGAAAGCAGTCTGGCAATATTTAAAGCAAATGGAACTTGAGTTACCTTATGACCCAGCAACTCTGCTGTGGGCATATACCCAGAACAGGTAAGATATAGATCACGACCAGTTGTCTGCACTCCTATGTTTATTGTGGTACAATTCACAATCAAAAAGAATTGGAAACAACCTAAATTTCCATCTATAGACAAGTGGATTAGAAAACTCTGGTCCATATACACAATGGAGTACTATGAAGCTTTGATGATTGCATGAAGCACATTGTATCATGGAAAGAGTTGGAAGAAATTATGGTAAGCAAAGTTAGCCAATCACAAAAGGGCAAGTGCAACATGAGTCCATGGAGGTAAGCATAATCAGTAGAGTAGACTTAGAAGAAAAGTCACATTTCACACTCCACAGGCTGAGGTCCAGGCAATTGGGCAGGGAGCAGACAAAACCCAAGATTGTACATGTCATCCCCAGAAAAAGAAGGATGAAACAGAACAAGAAAAGAAGGAGAGGTTGGCATTGGGGGAGCAGGGCACTATTCTACTAAGTGGGTAGGTATTGTTTATGCCTTCACAGAAATGGGAATATGAGGAAAGACCCCACCATAATGTGTCAAATCTTGAGGGAAACATAGCTATATGGAGCAACTCATGAACAGAGAGGTCTACAGAGCTGGTGTCAATCAGAACCAAACCAATCCCATCCCTATTATATGCTACAAAGGACATTAAACTTCTATGTCTGGAAGAGGGGCTGACTTTTCATACCCACACAGAGGCAAACCAAGAAAGAAAAAGAGAGAGCAAGGGACTGACTTACACACCAAACCCTTAGGATAACATCCCTACACAGAGCTGCTACATACAGAGGACTGTAAGGCTGACAACAGCTTGAAACATGATGCCCTCTTGCAGGGGCATACCACAACAAAGGAGAATACTAGGAAAATGACAGGGAGTGCATCCAGTTTGACCCCCAAGAAGGGGCCATAACAGATCAATAATGGGAGCAAACTCAAGTCACAAAGTCCCCAAGCTGCCCCAATATAGATTTCAGGTTTGTAGGAGCAGTTCCTGGAACCCCCAGGACCAGTGGTGATATAGTCATAAAGGTAAGTGGACAGGCCTGGAATTGTGATGAACAAACCACATCATAGAAAGGGGAACAACTAGGAAACTAAAAGCAACAATGAGGAGGATGTGGAGATCCAGATGGTGTTGGACTAACAGCGATCTAGCTAAGAGGAAGTACTGACAGGCAGAAAACGATCGAGTGCAATGGTGGGGCAGGAAGAAAGTAAAAGGAAACAAGATCTAGGAAACAAAGCAAGACCTACAGGTATAAATATAGGGTGTGTGTACTTAGGTAAATATATTAATTCATAAAAACAGAGATATTAGCATATGGATCTATATCCATATACTGAGGAAGTGGATGGACTTTGGGCCACTGCTCAAGCCTTCCATCAACACAAGAATGCTTTGTTCTAACAACCGTGCTTTCTGTGATGTTCATCCTCCTGACAAAATCCCTGAAGACAAAAATGGGTGCATAAACAAATATGGTGAAGAAAGCTGATGGTACCTGGTTATCACAAGATACAGCATATGGTGTCTTAAAGGTTTGAAAATCAACAATCAGCCATCTAACTGAGAAGCAACATGCCTACATGGAAGAAGCACACCAGCTTGTGCAAGCATGAGGTGTGGAAAAGATCAGGTAACTGGCACCAGAAGACTCAAAACAAAGAAACCATATTGTTGATCACAAGGGAAATAGGTTGAGAGACTCCAAACCCATCTGTAGACAATCTGACATCCCCTCACAGAAAGGTCATAAGGAAGGGAGGCATCAACCAGCACATAGCACTGATAAAACACGACATTCCTCTGGTTCTTTGAGACTTCCTCACCTCTTCGACCACCCGCAGCCCATCCCACTATGATGAACCCAGTCCTGCCTTTCAGTTCTGGCTAGACTGGAGCATATACACTGGTACAGATAAGAGGTTACAGCATACAGAATGCAGGACAGACAAACCCCTAAGGAGCAGAAATGAGAGTAGCAATACCAGGAGATTAGGGGGAAGGAGGAAGGATGAGAGTAGGAAAGGAGAATTGAATACAATGATTGATGCATAACAACCCCCACTCCCAACCACCTCCACCACCCGAGGTGATGAAAGCAGAAATGTGGGTGAAGGGAGACAGCAGTTGTTGTGAGATTTTAAAATAATAATAATTTCTAATCTATCAAGGGGCCACAAGGGTTGTGGGGAGGAAGGGAATCAGGGAATAAAGTGGAATTAATACCAAGGGCTCAAATAGAAAAAAATGTTTAGAAAATGATGATGGCAACATATGTATATATATGCTTTAAAATACAATTGATGTATGGATTTTTATAAGAGGTGTAAAAGGTCCCAACAATGACCTAAAAAAAAAAGAAAGAAAACACCGAACAGGCATTTGCACTTACCAACTCACCCAGCTACTGCTTGCCACATTTTTATTTTAAAGTTGTTAATTAGGGCATTAGTATAATTTTCAATTTATTATATTTTAATAAATTATAAAATGTAATAATCAATTCATATGTATAGCTATGTACATTGATTTTAATTTTTATAGAATTTAAAGTTTAGTAATTATAATGAACTCTTTTGACATATTAGTGAATTTTTCAGTTGCAAAGTGTGGTGAAATAATTCTTCTAAAGAACTAACCAGAATCTTTATAGAAGATCAATTGGATTGTTTCAAGAACTGTCGCTACAGTATAATCAATCACCATAAAAATATACTAATGAATTTGTGCCCCTGTTAATAGTGACTAATATTTAGAGAATCAATCTTTCCTTTACCATTACAGCAAAGCAATCCCTAAAGTGTTTAAAAAATAGCCTGAAAGGAATATGTAAATGTAAAAATTTAAAAAAACTTTCTTATAGATTATCAGATATTTATATCAAATAAATTAACAGCATAAAGCATTAGATAGTGATGTTTGTTAGAACTAAGCAAGTAGAGTTAAAAGAGCTTTTCTATGCTTTTAAATATAAAATATATTTATGATGCAGACAAAACACGATTTGTGGTAGTGTGTTCTAAATTGTGCTTCTGTGAGTTTATGAAAATAGATTTGATGAGATATTTTAACTTGATTTTTTAATGTTAAAACCATTTCACAAAAATATATTTAAAATTTTTATGTGCAACACTTCTCAGTGCTTTGATTGCACTAATGAAAGCTTCTACTATAAGAATTCAACACTCTTCTACCAGTTTGTTGTATTATGATGGCTTGCATGTTGCTGGCATGCTCAAATCTATGACTCTGCTATTTCAAATACCAGCAGGGTTAACTCTAGTGAACAGATTTCCTTGGAGTTTCCAGAATAAGATAAACTGCAATGAAAGCTCCGGAGATCTAATTGTTTTAAAAGTGGTGAGTGAAAAATATTGAATAATAGTGGAACACTTTGACATAGTGGCAGAAGACACACAAAATACAGCTAGGGAACATTTGCTTCCTTAAAGCTTAGTGAGCCTTAGTACTTGGAGAGAGTTGAATTTTGGGATCTCCATTTGCTGATTTTATGCAACTAAAAATAGAAAATAGCTAAAAGCATCCATTAATAAATCCATTATTACACGGAAAATGTAATGTTCAAATTATGAATTTAGGAAAATTGGAAGTAACAATGAGACTAGAGAGATCAATAATCTAGACAAAATTGGTAATTTTAAATAGATGGCATTGGTCATTTTGTAATTAAGACATACATGGTTTACTAGATTGACAAGTTAAAGAAGACTATTGTCATAGTCATAGTCACCTTGGAAAAGAACAAGATCCATTCTGAAGTATATGGCTGCCAGTGATTGGATGATAAACATATGCCTACAAGGGATACCAGATAATATGACAATCATTCAAATTTATGTGTCAATCTTTAATGCCAAAGGTTAGAAATTGGAGGGTTCATTAAAAACAATTCCTGCAGTCTGATATGCAATCCAGAGCATTAATCATTTTTTGTAATTGGAACATGAAAAGTGGCAATGAAGAGGAATTGGCAGCCAGACATTATGGCCGCAATGATAGCAATGAATATTGCTTGATAGCATTTTGCAACAGCAACCTGTTCATTACAAATATTTCCTCCCCACAAAATAAACAGCAGAAAATACATGGATCAGACCAGATGGCACACACAGTATTCAAATTGACTATATCTTTGGTAAAGGATGATGAAAAAGCTCAAGATCATCAATCAGAATAGGGCCAGACTGAAAAAAGACCAGAACTTTTTCATATACAATTCAATTTGTAGATGCAGAATAGTAAAACAAGTGGATCTTGAGTACAATCTACTTAGACTTTGAGTCCCTCTTAAGATTTGACATATTGAACACTAGAGAATAAACATGAAAAATGAAGACCATAAGAAGCTAAAGTCAATGAAAAGACAGGAAGCAAAACCAAAATGGACCAAATGGAGGTTGGAAGAGACTCTGAACCTTGCACTGAAACATAGTGACACTAAAGTGACTGGTAGAAGTGAGGAATTAAAAAGGTGAACCTATGATTTCAAAAGGTGACTTGAAATATAAAGTTTTATAATAACTTGTGCAAAAACATTGCATTGTAACACCAAAAACATTCTAAACGTGGTGATGGTGAGGATTTCACAGCCCCTTTTGATGTGACTGAATTATTAAATTGTATGATATGTGAATTGCATGCTAATACAACTGCTAAAAATTAAGGTGCAGTATAGCATTGGTGGAACATACAACTTTTATCTAGCTCTTCAATGCTTCCTTCCTCCCACTGTCATGATTCCAATTCTACTTACAAATCTGACTAGACCAGAAGATGTCACACGGATCAGAGCTGGAGTGACATGGAATCCAGGACAGATAAACCCTCAGGGCCACTATTGAGAGTTGCCATACCAGGATGGTAAGGGGAATTGGGGGGACAAAGGGAAACTAATCACAATGATGTACATATAATCCTCCTCCCAAGGGGATGGATAACAGAAAAGTGGGCAAGAGAGACATCCATCAGTATAAGACATGAAAAAAAATTTTATACATTATCAAGGGTTCATGAGGGAGGCAGGGAGGGGAGGTGGGGGGAAATGAGAAGCTGATACCAAGGTCTCAAGTAGAAAGAAAATATTTTTGAACATGATGGCAACACATGGACACATGTGCTTGACACATGGAGGGAGGCTCCAAGGGATTGTGCCAAGAGTTGCACAATCCCCCAACAAAACAATTTTAAATAAATAAATAAAACAAAGGTAAAAACAGCAAAAGGGAATGACATCCTTGACACTTCACAGACTAGGAGAACTGGGAAAACGAATCCCAGCCTCAAGATTCGACATTTAAGGGTTTGATGGAAAGTTACTGAGCGGTGTGGGAAGCGCCTCAGAAGACCTGAGGAAGGGGAGAGTGACTGTGCCAGAAGGAAGCGGTAGATGTCCAGTGATGTTCAGAGACAACAGATAATCAAGGCCTCATGCTATCAAAGGGATCATCCCAAGCTGCATCAGACAATTATGAAGATACGGTTTCAGAAATGGACTAAATACCAACCTAAATGTTTAAACAGACGCAATGGAAGAAGCGCTTAATTCTTTTATGCCAAGGAATGTGAAAGATAGTCACTTTGCCAACCAACTGAAATTGATCCATGGCTGTGCAGTAAGAAATACAAGTGATGCAAAAGAATGCAGCGATGAACTATGAACAGGCATTACAGTCTGGAGCAAAAAAGGAATCAAAATATAATGGGATTTTCTCATGGATTTTCAAAGCCTCCCTTCTTAATCGCTGTGTTTAGGTGCCTTAGTAACTTCCACCTCATAGTGACCTGATATACCATAACACAGGGTTGATACACTACTTCCCCTCACTGCAAACGTCACATTTATTTTCCTGAAGTGCTTAAAGATATGCTTTGAAGATTTACTTGCTCACTTTTGGGAAACTGTGTTCTTTAAAAGGGAAATTCTTTAGGTCTATTTTTGGCTTACTACCTGGAACAGACTCAGGTCTAACTTTATATATAGTTTCAGTCAAGTTCAACTTACTGGAGAGAGTGTTTGAATATTCTAAATATTCATGCTAGCACATTTAAGGTAGACGCTATTTGTTTAAAAAGAGTTATGATTTGAAATCTCCTTCATAATTTTGAACCAGAAATGTCTCTAGGAAAGGCTATATTTTAATTTGAATTGAATTTAGAACTAAACATTGATTTGGAACACATAGCTCTATTTTTTAGCTAATTATTTTTCTCTAATAATGCAAAACAATTTTCATTCTAATTCAAGGGCAAAATGAATTTTCAAATGGTATCTAAATACTCTCAATCCCCTAGTAGCATGATTTCTGCATTATTCAAATTTTAGCTCTAATTAGTAAACTTAGTTTTATCATTAATTACAAGAAACAAATCAGAGGAGATTAATAAATAAATTTTTTCAAGTATCTTAAGTTCATTCATGAAAAAATAGTATGATGTGCTGGACAAACAAAAGGCATAGGATAAATGTTAAATTTATTAGTAAAAAAGAAGATAAAATCTTCATATAAATAAATATACTTTCAGTAATCCTAATTTACAAAGCTTTTCCTTAGTGTTTTCTATAGAGAAGAAATTTCAGAAACAAGAAGCAAAAAAGTAAAATGTTTTATCTGGCTTTTTTAATTATAAACATATTTGGAATATTTCCTAAAATATAGGTGGATAAATATATATTATCTATTTCCCATTTTAAGTTTAGCTCTTCATTCTTTCACTATATGACTTTAAGGAGAAGAAAGTTGTCACTTAAAATGCTATCATTGTTGGTGCCCAGTCTGTTACCCAGGGACTGTCTTCTGCTGGGGATTCCCCAGGAAAATCCTGGCTATTCCTAAGCAGTTCAGGGGCCCCTATCTTTGTAGGCCCCTGTCTTTGGCCTGAGTGCTGGGCGCCCACAGGACAGAAACAGAAATTGCCATGTGACCAGACTCTGTGTTGCCCTTTGGTTTTTTATTTAAAAATTGCTACGACATTTTGTATTTTCTAATGTTAGCGAACAGAACTGAGAATTATTGTCCTTCCCCACGAGGGCTGCCCAGCCAGGCAGCAGACCCTCTGGCACAAGCTGGTTGGGGCGGACAAGGTGCTGGTTGCAATGTACATTGCCCGCCACTACTGGCTTCACACCATTTGAACGGCCCCTTGTCTGTGAGACTCACGCTCAGGCCCCAGTCTAACTAATGAGCCAGCTTCCTCAACCCTGTCTGCTCCAAGTGCCATTAATACTCCAGTGATGCCTGGTGTCATCTTAGCAGAAATTGGTCTTAGAAAATTTTCTTGGGTATGTAAGTTTCTGATGTGGGGATCCGCACAGACACCTTTATCCTGTCTCCGTGGCCCCTAGCACGGAACAGGCAGGCCTTCTCTTTGCAGGGCTTCTTGCCAGCTGTGAATGCCATGACTCTCAACCCAATAAATGAGCAGACAGACCATAAAAAAATGCTATCATTTATTGTAATCTTTCTACTAATAGCTAGTAGTCTTACTCTTTCTTTTCTTTAAGTATAAAACCTTGAAAAATAACTGGTTGGAAAGTTATATTTTTTAATAGTAGACACAAGGGATTTTACTATCACTATATAACTCTTAAATTATTGGCTTCATACATTAATATCTGAAACTTGTTTCTCAGACATCAACTGACTAATTATTCAATTACATTTCTTATATAACTGGAATCAATCAGAATTAAAATAGCAATCAGTTCCAGCAGTCTACTAAAGGTTCCCTGATTGTGTCGTAATAGACATACTCAGGTTGAAAAACTTGATGGAGGTCATTCAACGCTTCACTATTTGGGCTAATCTGGGAAAGCACTATTTCTCATATGCTTAGATTATTCAGAATAAATTATCTGCAGAGTGGTCTACACAAGAATTTAGTGAAATCTTTTGCTTAGTGTTATATGCATTTTTCAAATTGCAAAGTGATTACCAGTTGTCTCTTCATGTTTTCTTATTTTTTGATGTAATGATATTTCTTGACATTATTTTACTGAATACTTTAAAATCTTGCGTTAGATATGTAATCTGTTGTCAATTTGAGACCATTAAGAGTGAATGAGTGGAGTTGAGCTTGTCGATCAGGTCTTAGCTTGATGACCTCATTTGGAGACACTCAGGAGATAACGGCTTGCTGGAGGCAGAACACACGCTCACTCCTTGGGACACACTCCTGCTGACAAGACATGGAGCTAGACTGTGCCCTGGAGCTGGATTTGCCGCATGGAGGACTCTGCCAGCTCTGTCATGCTTACATGGCCACTGGATCCACAAGACTTTCCACTCAGGGGGAAGTGATCATCCTACATTCGGTCTAATTGCATGTGTTGTGTGTGTAACAAGAGAGATTCACGGGTGAATATCAGACTTACAGGATAATATTGAACTCAAGGACTTGATCTGGGCTGGGATGCTTTATTGATGCACAATTGCTTCTCGATATAAAGCTCTTTCTTAGAGACACATGAGTGTTTATGAATTTCTCTCATCTGCCTGAATTAAAACAAAAGTTAAAACAGAATCTGTAAGGAGAAAATCCTCCTTACAGAGACAGATTTATTTTAGATGAAACATTTTAAGATGATATTAATTGTCTACCTCAGAATAATGGCAGTAAGCATGGGAAAAGAGGGGGATAATATCAAGTGGTGACAAAGATTTGGAAAAAACTAGAACTGTTACATCTGGTAGTAGGACTATATGCATATGTACATGTACATGTATATGTACATTATAGTGGTCCTTGAGTGGTACAAAAGGTTTGTGTTCAAGTATTCAAGTTTTCTTTTGAATTTATCCAGCAGAACTAGCAGAAGGAAGATTGGGTGATCTCTTACTATAAAGAATATAGCCAAGCAAATTAATCTTATGCAGAGCAATTCTACTCTGCAATAATGGCATCATCAGAAATCAGAATCAACTCGGCAGAAAGCATGTTTTGTTATGTTGTGTTTGATCATAACTAACAAGTGCACAACTCTGACATTCTATATCTAGGTATATAATTAACAGATATATATGCATTTTCATGAAACCTATGGCAAAAATGCTCCTAACAACACTGCAATAGCCAAAAAGTTAGAAACAACCCAATTTCATTTTATTTAATAATATATATATATAACATAAATCCTATATGTATGAGAACGCATCATAAAGACCTACAAGGTGAAAAAAAAAACATACGTATTCTGTTAAGAGTGGGAGGCACAAGAGGACGTAGTATATAACCCCATCTACAGGAAGTTCAACAGTAAACAAGACTAAACTCTTGTGGGTCAGTCACGATGGAAACTTGAGAATTAATGATTAGAAGAGGGAATAGAATGCTTTCAGTTAATATTTTACTTCTTAATACGGGTGCTAGTGGTTTCTTTGCAGATATTTATCACACACCCACACAAACCACAAAAATCATTGCTTTTGGGTGCATGCCGTATCATAGTGACTCTACAGGACAGAGTTGAATTTCCCTGAGGGTTTCCAAGACTGTAATTCTTTCCAGAAATAAACTGTCAACAATGTTTTCCTGCTGAGTGGTGGATGTGTTCAAATGGCAGAACTTTCAGTGAACAATAGAGAAGCTTAATCATTTGAGCTATCAGGGCTCAAACTGAAATTATACAAATTTGTTTTCTTTCAATATTTATCGCCTACCTCAATAAAATTGTGGTACAAATGGCATCTCAGAAAAAAAATGTGTTCCATGGCCTGCTTCATTGTCTCACATAGATGAAATTGGGAGGTAGGTGTTAAGCTGTGAACTCCAAGTTTGGGGGGTGGGGGGGGGGGAGTGGATGAAAAAGCTGTCCTCTTAATGATCTCTAACCTCAGAAGCCTTATATGAGGCTATATTTGTGGGAATTCACTATGTGGCTGGAGGGTTAATTTCGATTGAGGTGTTAATCAGAAATATAACCATGAAGGACTTGAAAATTTGAGAGTCAGAAAGGCTTGCAATAATGGGGAACACGTATGATGACAGACTCCAGACAACAAAACTCTACAAAACCTAAGTGTTTGGATGGTTTTCAACCATATTTGTACCGATTAGGTTTCATTTAGTTACATGAAGCAAGTAGAGCTGTTTTAGAGTTAGTGGGGGAAGACACCAAAGATAAATTTTTAACTCCATCTGTAAGTTCCTCTCTCTGAGTAGAGGCATTTTTTTTCTTATTTAAAGACCTGTTTCAAATTATTATATTCACGGCAAGATGGTGCCACTCTCCATTCGTGTGAGCTGCTCAGACTAGCATCAGCAGCCAGGAAAAACACAGGGACATGCGTTCTTGAAACTAATTTTGTTCTCTAAAAGTGTCATCCTCCCTCCTGCATATTATTTTGATGTGATCCCTTTCAAAACCATGAGAAAACTGTCCCATTTTGAGACTCCTGCTGGAAATCAAACAGATCTTTTTGGCCTTGCTACCCGCTGCTCCATTCCTTTTCCTTTCTGCTTGCCGAGGGTGATGTCATCTGGCCCCATGAGAACGTATTGTTCCAATAAGGCTCTCTGAAGCGTCCTTTGTTTGCATGCCAAAGCCCACTGACTCACAAGCTTATAGCACTCGGATGGCAAGAACATTCTGTTGTAGGTCCTATTTCCCCTTGGTGAACATGATTTGACAGAGAAAAATCACTCCAGGATCAACTCTTATTCAAGGTGTCCCTGACATTCCACCTTATCACAAATGTTTGTTGATTTCTAATTTCATAAAAAGTTATGCAAACCATATGTACATTATAGTAATGTACATATATATGATTTTCCTTTCCGTGAATGTGCACCTTGGTCAATTGGACACTGGCTGTATATGCAATCCTCTAAGAACAAAAAGAGTCTGTTTGAGAGCAATTGTAGCTTAAACACCTTTGACTATAGATCTGATTTATATATTTGTCATTTTCCCTATAGATGCTCTCCTATGTTTCATCTACCTCAATCTTTTAAAAATACTCTTTGAAAGATATAACTTTCCTCCCCCAAATCTCTTAAGTTTCAGAATGAGGACTATATGAGCCCCGCTTTTTAGAAAGGATCACCAAAAATAGAAAGAAAAAAAATAATCAAATAAACTAAAGATTTGAAGCATGAGTGCTGCAAATAAAAAAAAATATGTCCTACCTTCAATGAGCATGTGAAATAATGCTAGGCTTTGAGAGACAGGCATTACCATCAATGCTTAATGAGGTATAAAGAAACTAGGTGGCTTACCCCATGGTAAGGGTAAACTTGCAGCACAGAAAACAATCCCTCCAGGTAACTCATTGTTCAAAATGCCCCAATGATAAAACAGCAAAACACAAAATCTTCAGATGTAATGGGAACTTGCATTGTTTATCATTTTTATGGTTTGGGGGGATTTTTTTAAAACCACTATGCATATAAAAAAGAAGTTTAGCAAGTACTATTCAGTACTTGGAAGCTGTGAAAAGGCACTTCACTCTATCACAACATCTGTAACCCCCAATGGAGTTTTGGCTCTTTCTACTTCACTTGCCTTCCAGTAAAAACACAGGAGAGTGGCAATTTCCCATAGGCACTGCAGTGCAAAGCTATCATCTTAGGAAGAAATGAGTAAACACATTACTGAACAGCAGCATGGAAGAAGAAACACAATTGCTTGATTGTTTCCAGTGAAAAACATAGAATTCATGACTGTTCATAGATTTGGGTTGAGGCACAACCAAAAAACATATACATTCTCTGTCTTTTACACACACACTCACACACACTGAACTCACTAACTAGTCTAAAACTTCTCACAATATGAGCAAGACATACACAAGACCCAAAAGAATGCATACTTTAAACATATATGTGATGCCCATAATTATCATTCTGACCAATGCATGCATATTAAACTCTCCAATACCTTTTTTTGGGAGATAAGGGAGGTAACCACCACTTGTCTGTAAGTTTGTCATAGTGGCTTGGGTGTCACTGAAATGCTGGAAGCTATATCACTTCAAATGACTTTTTGGGTATTTAAAATGATGGCAGGGTCCCCCCAAGTGAACAGGTTGCAGCACAGCTTTTAGAGTAAGGGAAGAAAAAGTATAGGATTTGACTTCCCACTTCTGATAAAGAAGCCACTGAAAACCTTCTGTTGATCTTCCTTGAAAACTTAAAAAAAAAAAAAAAACAGCAGAAATTGTGAGAAATACTGCCGCCAGAGGGGTCCCTCAGTGCGGACTGTGACTGAAAAGGAGGGAGTTTCTTAGAGGGCAGTCAACCATGTGGGCTTTTGTCTGGTAAAGCCTGTGGGGATGGAGCTTTCGGGATCGTCATTTGCCAAGGAGATAGCATATGAACAAGAACCAATGGTTCTGGAAGAAATTCAAGTTGCACTGAATGAATTAGCCAAACACAAGACTTTGGGAATTGAGAGACTATCCATAGG
Organism: Nesogale talazaci; assembly: GCA_004026705.1. Lineage (NCBI taxonomy): Eukaryota > Metazoa > Chordata > Mammalia > Afrosoricida > Tenrecidae > Nesogale > Nesogale talazaci. Next base: position 173,750 of record PVJH01001629.1, on the reverse strand, counting down.
AGAGTTTCAGAAAGCTGAAACACTAGAAGTATTCACTTGCCTATGTCGGAAAATTTTCAAGACAGCTACCTGGCCAATTGACAGGAAGATATTCATATTTGTGCCCATTCTAAGAAAGGGCACCCAACATAATGTTCAAATGACAGCTTGATATTACACACAAGTAAAATGTTGCATAAAACCGTGCTGCAATGGTTGCAGCAGTACTTTTACAAGAAACTGTCATAAATTCAGGCCACATTCAGTGGAGGATGTGGAATCAGGTATATCATTGATGATATCAGATGGATCTTGGCTAAGATCAGAGAATGTCAGAAAAATGTTTACTTATGTTTCATTGACTATGAATAGGCATTCAAATATGTTGGCCAGTGGTTCTCAACCTTCCTAATGCCATGACCCTTTAAGACAGTTCCTCATGTTATGCTGACCACCAACCATAAAATTATTTTCATTGCTACTTCATAACTGTAATTTTGCTACTTTTATGATTCATAATGTAAATAGCTGAGATGCAGGATATATTTTCATTGTTACAAATTGAACATAATTACAACATAGTGATTAATCAAAAAACAACATGTCATTATATATTGTGAAATATTTACTTCTAATTAAAAATAAATGAAATTTTGTCTTGAAGTACAGTCTAACATGGCTAACAGTCTTCATGCTGGGTACTCATGTGGACATATCTGCATGTGGGTGGACCTGCCTGAAGACAGATAGAGGAGCTGTATCTTGGTTCCTAAAGCCATTGGAAATATGGGTTTTCTGATGGTAACCTCTGTGAAAGGGTTGTTTGTCCCCCTAAAGCCATTGGAAATATGGGTTTTCTGATGGTAACCTCTGTGAAAGGGTTGTTTGTGACCCACAGGTTGGAAACCACTAATGTAGATGATAATAAACTGTGGGTAACCTTGGGAAGAATGGGAATTTCAGAACACTTCATTGTGCTCATTCAGAATTTGTGCATGGATCAAGAGGTATTTGTGCGAAGAAAATGATGACATACTACGTGCTTGAAAATCAGAAAATACAACGCTGAAGCACAGGGTTACTATTCTGTTACCATTCTTGCTCAATCTATATGGTGAACTGATAATCAGAGAAACTAGATTATATTTAGAAGATTACAGCATAAGGATATGAAAAAGGCTTATTAACAATCCGAGGTCAGCAGATGACACAACCTTGTTGCTGAAAGTGAGGAGGAATTGAAGTTCTTGTTGATGAAGATCAAGGATTGTAGCCTTCAGTGTGGATTACAACTCAATGTAAGGAAGACCAAAATCCTCACCACTGGATCAAAAGCTAACATCATGACAAATGGAGAAAAGAGGGAAGTTGTCGAGGATTTGCTCTTATTTCAATCCACAATCAATGGTCATTAAAGCAGCAGTCAGGAGACCAAAAGACATAGTGCATTATGGAAATCTGCAGAAGACCTTTTTAGCATATTGAAAAGTAAGTAAGGATGTCATTTTAGGAATAAGGTGTACCTGGCTCAAGCCATGGTATTTTCCATTGCTTCATAGGCATGTGAACATTGGGCATTGGATAAGGAAGAGCATAAAATAATTGGTACATTTGAATTGTGGTGCTGGAGAAGAATAGAAAGAAAATATATTGTACTGCTAAAAGGACACATTGATCTGTATTGGAAGAAGTAAGGCCAGAGTGCGTCTTAGAGGCAAGGATGTGAAAAAAAACTGTCTTACCTACCTTGGTTATATTCTCAGGAGAGACCAACCCTTAGAGAAGGACATATTTAGTAAAGTGGAGGGGCAGTGAAAAAGACTCTTGATTTGATGGAATGTCATTGTCACTGCATAGGAACAATTAGGAGGATGGTCCAGGACTATGCAGTGCTTGGTTCTGATGTGATAGGATCACTGTGGATCACAGTCAACTGAATGGCACCTACAACAACAATATTAATAAGGGAGTTAAGAGGAGCCCTGGCTGCATAGGGTTACACAATGGGATGCAGACTGCAAGGTCACCAGTTCAAAACCACCAGTCTCTCTTTGGGAGAAAGATAAGCCTTTCGACTCCTTAGACAATTATTGTCTCAGAAACTCACTGGAGCAGTTCTATTCTGTCTTATCTATTTGAACGAAGTGAGTTTGGTATTTTGTTTAATGGAGTTAAAGGGAACATGATATTTTTAAGCTGGTTTTGTGTCAGAATTGATATTCCCCCCCTTTTACTCTTTTAGTCGATGCACATAAAATACTCATAATTTCTACAAGAATAAAAGTAACATTCTTATCTAAATTGAACAAAGTTATAGAGTATATGTTTTATTTGATATAGCTCTATATAGTGGAGGTCAAGGAGCTGGATAGAGGGCAAACTGAAATGAAATTTAGTTATACTACCCTTCTGGATTCACCTATTTTCACTCTATAGCATTAATTAGACTTTGACCATTCAGTTGTCTGTGCCATATTATGTCTATCAGCATATTTAGTGAAAATTTACTTTAAAAAATGTTATATTTATAATACTGTATTTTCTAGATTGTTTTACTGAACACAGGCACTGACTTTTTACTTTTAAAATATTTTAAGATACCATTTATCTTCAAAAATGAGAATGAATTTTATTTAATTATCTATACATACTTTATTCATGCATCTTCAGTTAATTCATTCTACTGTGCTCTTTTTAGGTGCCTTTTAGTCTGATTCATCTGAATGAAACACTGCCCAGTCCTAGACAGTCTTTACTGCTATTCCTATGCCATTTAATGACCATCCAAATTTAGAAAAACCTAGTTTTAACACATGATGAAGTGAATAAAATGCATCTTTATTCTATGGAAGTATGAGAAAAAGAAGTAAAATGGTCAATTGATACTAGAGGTCACATATGCTTGAGTATCCTTTCAATTATATATGTGTGTATATATATGTAAATAATTAATATTGGTCTAATCAGATGATTTGGGAGACTATGGCCAAAGCCAATTAGCTCTTCAGAATTTCAACAAGCACAGTACATTATTGGCAAAGCAATACTGAGAAAGAGAACTGTGAATATCTTATACTGTATGCATGCTAACAGATTAAATTTAAAAGGAGATTGCTTAAAAGGATACTTGAAATTATTTTGGAAAAACTGGGAGCTCATAATAAAAAGAAGAAATAATGAAATGATATTGGCAGTGGGTGCTTCAAGTAGTTTGTGCAACATTTACATGATCTTTTAATTACATTTACCCAGAGAATTTTAAAGTCCCTATTATATCACATTAAAGAAGATAAAGTAATGCATTATTATGGCATTGATTCAGACACATCATCCCAAATAAAATTTCCAGGACTGTGTATCTTTATAGGAGTAGACTGCCACCTCTTTCTGCCTGGTCTCGGCACTTAAGATGTTCTGTTCCTTCGTCTGAGTCTGTTCTTAGTATGGAAGTCCTACTGAAATCTTTTCATCATGGGCATCCCTGCTGGAATTTGAAGAACTGGTGGCAAAACTCTCCTCATCATAACAACATACAAACCACCACAAAACAACAAACTAGAAGTCTAACTGTTGAATAAAAAGGGAAAAAAAAACTGAGGTTGCCAGGTATGGTTGTTATTGGTGCACAGCAATCCATTCTGACTAATAGTGACCTTAGTGCCTTAGAGTGATCACCATGGGACTTTCTGGTCAATAATATTTAAGGGAGCAGATAACCAGATATTTTCCTGTAGAACTCATCCATCATGACCTATCATTTGGGGACTCAAGAACTTTAGATAGCAGGCACTACAAGAGTACAAAGAAAGCTCATCTGAAGTGTCCACATGGTTATCTGAAATGGCGGATCCTGCTCCACATGATTTGTCACAGCTAGTAAAGAAGAAGCTGATGTGGCAGAATGGAAAATATACTTTATTTCATTGCCAGGAAAGAATGGCTGGTTGGACTGGAGCCTCTGAGATTACCAGAGGGTCAGGTTTGGGATAGTTAGCTAGTAGTATTTGTAAACAAAGACATCATGCTTACAACATCAGTACCAAACCCATACTATGATGGTTACATACAAATTTCATACATCACATGTTCAAAACATGGTGGCTCAATTCTACTCAGAGGCAAGGTTTGTTAATATGTCTAAGGCTCCTAATGAGGTAAAAGGTAAAGGTGGAGCCTAAACCAATTTCAGTAGCTGCATTGGATATGCTGGAATGTAGATTTTATATGTGACTACACATGTCAAATGTGGTAACTATAAAGCAGTGGCTGTCAACCTTCCTAATACCATGACCCTTTCATATGGTTCCTCATGGTGTGGTGACTCCCAAACATACAAATAATTTTGTTGCTACTTCAGAACTGTAATTGTGCTATCATCATGAATCAAGTGGCTCCTGTGAAAGGGTCATGATCCACAGGTTGACAACCGCTACTATAAGCAAAGAAAATTACTTTGATAATTAAGATGTGTTCAACCAAAGCCTCAGGTGCATGCAAAACTAGATAATCCATATGAGATACTGAAGAATTTATACATCTGAATGATGGTTTAGTGTGGCAGTCATGTGCTTATGTTACTTTTATGATTGAGATGTAGGGGTGGAGCCTAGCCTATTAATCTGGAGATAGTCATTGAGTAGCCAATTAGGCCTCCCTGTGGGCATGGCTTTCTCCTGAGATTTCTGGGAAATCTTGCGATATTTCCCTTGTGAAGATGAGAAGCTATCTTCCCCAGTTGTTGGGAGTTAGTCTCAGAGACAAGGAATTACGGACAAGACACGATGGCAGTGTCTGAGCTGCTGCAGGAGCCGGAGGAGAAGCCACATGGCCTTGCCCTGATGGAACCAGACCTCTGCAGCTGGAGAAGCCATGGGGAGACCCCTGCCAGTGATGAGTTGCTTCTGCCATCACAGGATGCTGTTGATGGACCCTGAACCCTGGAAGCGATCAGCTATGTGGAGACCCCTGCCAGTGCTGGGATTCTACACCCACTGACCTGTGACTTTGTGAGTCGGAAGGAGACTTTATAGACTGATTTCATGCCTATGGGTTAATATCTGACATAACTTTGTACTGGACTGGGTTGGGATGTTTTCTCAATGTCCTGTTCCTCTTGTATATAAAGCTTTTCCTTATATCCATATGCGTGTCTTTGAATTTGTTCCTCTAGTCTACACGAACTAACACATTAGGGAATTGAATATTGACTATACCACAGTCTTCCAGAAGAACAAGCACATCTGGGTTGGAAGAAGCACCATTAGCATGCTCCTTAGAAGCAATGAGAGTGAGACTCTCAATTGCTGACTGTGGGCATGTGACCTCATCATTTAAGGAGACAGGAGTGCGGTTCGATAAGTAGAGGGTCAGTGAAAAATCAGAAAACCATCAAGAGAATGGACTGACACTCAATAAAGTAATAGACTTGAGGATAGCAACACTCAGGAAGATAGTTCAGTATCAGGCAAAATTCCATCTTGTACTACACAAGGTTGCTATGGAGCGGAACTTAACTCAATGACACCCAACAACCCCAGGAATCTTCTTCTGGAAAAATTGCATCCTTGGTAACTTTGTTGTTGTCTTCATTGTGTCAAATATGACTTTGATAAATAGGAATTCACTCAATAACACACACCAGTCAAGAAATCTTTAAATCTAAAAACAAGATGAAGAATTTACATTTAAGGTAGAACAGTCATGACTAAGAGACAATTTTGTCCACCCTGTTTCATGATGCTTGCTCAGGCGTGATAAGAGAGATGATGGATTGGAGAGCATGTTGACAGGAGGCAATTAAAGAAAAAACCTTCCAAATGTGAGAATAAATTGGATATAGATATACATGCACATACTGCTATTAATTTATGGGGAATACTATAACTGTAGTCTACTGAAATTAGTAAATAGCACTGTAATCTCTTCCCCAGCTGCTATAATAATTAGTACCTTTAGGGTTTGGGGCTTACAGGACTGCTGTAGCCAAATTTGGTTTCATTTTTGGGAGAGTAGCAGATGAAACGGAAGCAAACAGTTACTGGTCACAGAGGGAACACATTCTCCCAGAAGGCAAATAGTCTGGAGTTTATGTATGTTTTTCAGCAGATAGCTCAATTGCATTCACCAGCAAGTGAATAATGCATTCCATCCCTGACCCAGCTTCCTGAAAATAACAGCAGCCATCATTTCAAGATACAAGGCTTCTTAAACTGCCAGGTTTTAATTCCGACTTGTTGTTAGCCTAATGTGATCTCTTATTGGATGGAGAGTTCTCCTGATTAGCATCACTCTTCACAGCAAGCCTTCAGCCTCAGATCACTGTCAGGTTCAGAATAATTGCAGCAGCTATTTTTAAAGTGCTGTAATTAAAAATAGTCTTGCCAAAGGACTGTTGATTGTCCTGATGCTTTTTCCCCCCCTTTCAAAAATTCATCAATATTACTGTTTAGATTATACAAAGAGTGCATTAATAATTTGTACATTTTAATATCTAATCTGTGTTGAGTGTTTTTGTAGGCATTAGACACTAGGTGAAACCCTTTCAAGCCATTATCTTATACATTTTGATTTTCACAAGAACCCTATGTAGGTACAGATGAGAAAAAAATGATATGTACAGATTATGATGCCCAGAGTCATGAGGATCTCATACGTGAGAGAAGGAAACATGGCTCATGCAAAACCATTCCATGAACTGTTGCTGGACCCTTGGGGATCCCCAGTGTGCTAACTGGTTACTTTCCAAAATAAGAAATCAGACCTTTCATCCCAGTCTCTCTTGTGTGGAAGCTCCATCGGACCTTGCTCATCAGCGTAACTGTACACATGACCCCACTGAGAAATGAGTGGTGACTGTGCATGGCGTGCCTTGGCTGAGAATCAGACCCAGGTGGGAATCCAAGCTCTGTACCTTCAGTGGCTGCTAACCAAATAGTTGGTTATATTTGGAGGGAGGCTGTTTTCCCAGTTAGAAAAATAGAAAAATGAAAAAATTGATGTTCCAAGCACTGTTCTCAGTGCTGGAATGTAAGTATGAATAAGTGAAATCTGTCCTTCAAGAACTTGCTGTGGGGTGGGTGTTTTTTAGCTGTACAGAAGATAGTGCTAGCTTGTTGAAGCCAGTATAAAATGACAATAAACTCATTTCCATCTGACTGTTTCTGACTCCTAGGGACCCTATAAGACAGAGTAGAAGTGCCTCTGTGGGTTCCCGAGACTATAACTCTTTAAAGGGTTTGAAATGCACATCTTTCTCCCCAAAGCTGCTAGTGGTTTCAAACTACGGACCTTGAATTTAGCAGCCCATTGTGTGACCCATTGCAACACCAGGCCTCCTTGGAGATGGTATAAAAAGGAATTAATTACTGTACAAATCTAATTGACCCAGGACGCAGGCAATATCTGAAGAAATCACAGAGAGCCGAAGCAATGCCTTGAGGAGAGCAGAACAGACCACATAACACTGTAAAATACCTCATGAAGCCTAAAAGATCTATTCCCGAATTGTCTTTCAGATATCAATCTTCTCAAAATATTGAATTCAGTTGGTTCAACACACACGCACAAGCACGGACACTTGTGGCCACTAAGTGACCAAAATGATGGTTCCACCACTAACTAGGAGTCAACGTAAGAATAACAAGTGGTGCACATGCCCTATGAGTTAAACTAAGTATCCAAAATGCCTTCGCTACTGACTCCATTTTGAGTTTTTGGAGCCCCAACTTGGCCCACCTCTGCATACACATTCACTGAAAAAGGGGGCCCAAAAAGATCTCATTGAAGCTATATCACTACATGAATTATTCCAGGAAACACTAATTCTTTAGGGGGTTGGGCTACTGACTCTATACAAGCGAATAAATTAGGTATTGTGTTATGGATTTAACCTACATTGTCCCCATATCCGTCTTTCAGCAGTGCTTTCAAAAATTAGTACCAAGAGTTAATCAATGACAATATTAGCAGAAGATATTTATACCCCAGGGAGATGATCAATAAGTCTTTCCAAAATAAATTAACAAGGGGATGTAAGGAAAGTCAAAGACATATATAAAAACCAAGAAACCAGAACAGATCCAGGAACACTTTGGGAGTTCACACTCAATTTTAGAACCAATTTAAGAATGATTAGTTCTTACTTCAGGGTCCTGCTTGATACTCACCCTCAGAAAAGGAACAGATATATGAGTGCTAAAGCAAAGTGTGGTGAAGAAATTAGACAGTGTCTAGCTATCAGATATAATAGCATCTGGGGTCTTAAAGGCTTACTTCCAACCAAACACCCATCTTATCTATGAAATCCACATGGAAGGAGCACACCAACATCAGAAACCAAAGAGAAACCGGCTTCAGGATGAACTGCTCATCCCCTTCCTGGCTGGACACAGGACAGGACTCCCAACACTGAGGTAGCACCACTTCAAGATGTACTGTGTGTAATCATCTAAACCCTCACCCCCTAAACCCTAACCCTACCCTATCCCTACCCATGACCCTAACCATAGCCTAAACCTAAAACCTTCACACTCTCCCTATGCACTAAACCATATCCAAAACCCTAACTTCAAAGGAATCAATAAAGACACAAAAGAATGAGCAAGATAATAAACTTCATCTCTCAGATCTGAAAAAAAAAAAAGCTAGCAGACCCACAAAAATCACCCACTGTGTTATGTTCAGAGACTTCGTTGTCTCCAGCAAGTCTTTTCTTGCAGGTGGTTATCAAGGCACTCTTGTCTATGGGGTATCTTCTCTGTAGGTGTCTATCATTGAAAAATGCCATAATGCAATTTCAACCTCTTCATCTTTTTGTCCACATCTGCCTCTGAGCCAGTCCCTAGATTTGCTGGATGTCAAACTTGATAAAGAGGAGTTGAGTCTCGGGGTGAGGCAATTAATTTGATTTCCTCTGCACTCTTCAGATTTTTACTGTTTCTATCAGTGGATTAGCAGAAATAATATTTTTTCCTAAAAGAGAAAATGTTTATAAAAGACCAGTAATTTTAAAAGGACATAAGTGTTAAAAAAAAAAAAAAGGACATAAGTGTTACCTGTTCCCATCCTCAAAACTGTGCAAGCGCAAAGACCTTTTTTTTTTTTAAGTTGTTTCTTATCAACCAGGAAATCATTGACATAATACAAAACCATTACCTGGATTGTCTCTTTCTGATACATTCAGAGGTACAACAGGAGTTTGATAACTTTAAAAACTGATGAGTGGATCTATTTCCTCTTCTATAGTGAATCTCCTCAAGGTTAGACACTTCTGATACTCTGTCAGCGGTGTCCTTAGTAATCATTCTTGGAACTATCTTAGTCATCCTTTCAAAATGCAATCACACAGACTTGACTTTTCACTGTCTCAGAGATGAAGTGCTCCCTTGCTAAATACAAAAGTTTACCAGGGAGAAAGCCATCTAGGAAGATCGCATGTCTAAGGCCAGGAAAAGGAACAGAACGGAGAGAGATTCTGCTATGTATGTGGAAACTTGTTGTTGCTTGTATTGTATAGGTGCAGTGTGAGCTTTGGAGGGGACTGGGGAAAGAAAGAGATCATAGCTAAGTGTGTTGATCATGTTGGGCCCAGAGTTTGCACTACCACATAAAGGCTGCTAAAGTAGAAATAACAGTTATGCCAAGCAGGCAATTGAGAACAATTGTATAAATTAAAGTCATGGTGCACGGAATAGGAAGTCACTTGAAATGATGAAAGGAGCCTCAAACCATACATTGTGATTTTGTTTGCTATACAGACTTTGCCTTTTGATTCACAAAAGCTTTCCAAGGCATAATAAGATATTGGTAAATATTACACATTGGTATATGAAATAAACAGAGTTTTTGGGAAATAGTCCAAGGATGAGAAAATCTTTCTCCTTGGACTTAAAGTGACCAGATTTTAAGCGGGACACCATTGACCCGGGGGTGCGCAGAGTGGGGGTGGGGTGGGGGTGGTGTTCTTGATTAAAAGTTTGGTCTATAGGGAGCAAAAAAAAATTTCATAGAATGCAAAAATAGTATTGCCAAGATAGTTATTTTAATCTTAAAATGCCGCGAGACATTGTTAAATGGTTAAAAAGTGGGTTATCTGGTCACTTTATCCTTGGTTGAAAGTGCAAACTGCAATGCAATTAATAGAACTCGATGTCAAACTCAATTCTCCTGGAACACTCTCCTCTTTTCTAAAAGGGAATGGAGTGGCCGAGGAATGGAGACAATTCTGTCCTAAAAAGGCGTTAGCCATGAAGTCGGAAATGCAGCACATAGGGCGGATCCTATTTCCTGTGTTCAGAGCCCAGTGCCAGAGAAGAATCCACAGCGTGCACGCCTCGTGGTCAGCGCTCCAAGCATTATCTTCTGCCCTAGGCCCCTGGCACCTCTTCAGCTCAGAGTAAGGGCCACCTGACTTAAGCTCCCCTAAGATGATCAAGCAACTTGACTACGACCTGAAGACCATTGAGAATGAAGCATAATATACCCTTGGCCACTTTACCAAGCACCTCTCAGCCTTGCCAAGGATTCAGGAAGGACCTGCCCCTGGCCACACAGGTGGAAGAGCAGGCCAGCAAACAAATCAGCTGCCAGAAATAGCCCCAATGATGACTGCAAATAAAATTTAAAACAATGGAAGTTTCCCCCAAACTTTTTGAAGCCCCCTTGTATATTTATTACACAACATGGGCCCATTCAGCTACTTAAAGATCTAAGCCTTATTGACAGTAATTACAAGGATCTGTTTGCATGGATACCATTCCCTGATCCATGTAGTTTATCCATCCTCTCTATCCTCCACCCGCCACTTTCTGTATATGGACCCTACTAACCACTAATAAACTTCATTGTAGCAACAATGAAACATACCATATTCCTCTAGCTCTTAATTGCCTCCTCTCCCCACACCCCCCACACTATCATGATGCCAATTCTATCTTACTAATCTGGAACTGGTAACACAGGACATCCAGGACAGAAGAAGGCCGCAAGACCAGGAGTGACAAGGGCAATATGGGGAGATGAAGGGAAGCTGGGGCAGAAAGGGAGAACAGATTGCAAGGATCTACATATTACCTCCCTGGAAGACAGACAGCAAAGAAGTGAGTGAAGGGAGACATTGAAGGGTATAAGATATGACAAAATAATACTAATCTATAAATTATCAAGGGTTCATGGGGAAGGGAGGATTGGGAAGGGAGGGGGGAAATGAGTAGTCAATACCATGAGCTTAAGTGAAAAGCAAGAGCTTTGAAAATGACGGGGGAAACAAACATACAAGTGATGTGTGGATTATGATGAGTTGTACGAGCCCCCAATAAAGTGATTTAAAATAAAAACCCAAAACTCTTGCTATCTATTTTTTTTAAAAAAGGTTTCAGCCACAACTCTAAATTTCCAAGAGACAAGAAAAGAAAAACTGTAAAGAAGGGTAGTCGCATTGACAAAGGCCTCACCAGGGCTACTGAGACAGGTATTCATTCTTCTGATGGAAATTTTTATGTCATATATCAATTCTGTTGTGAACAGTTCTTTGAATTTGAAGTAGGTTATGGAAGTGCATTATGTATAGTTTTGCTTCATATACTTAATAAATTATTTATATCTCTATTTTCAGAACATGAATTATTTGCATTTTGATACACTTTCTTTTTTTTTTGATACACTTTATTCTACACTAAAAATACATAGAGACTTGGGTGTATTCGCGTTTGTGGCACTGAATGAAACTTGCAAAGTGAGTACTCAAACCTGAAGAAAATCTTCTGCTTTGATCCGGGCATTCTGCACAGCTATCATCTCGTACCACGTAATGAGTAAGAAAAATGAACTCTCTCTCTCACCTGCTGAATCTTTCAACCAATGAATTTTTGATAATAATACTAATGGCTTATAACTTACATTAAACTCCACACTGAGGATGATTGTTGGAAGCCTACAAGAGGAGAAGATAGTACAGATATAATTATTTAAGTCTTAATTTTTGTGTACGTATTTATTCAGCAGATTATGGTAGATAAGAAAAGGCAGGAATGAATTAATGAAGTAAAGTGATCAGATTCTTATCATCATAGAACTCATAATCTATCATTAGTAATAAGTAGTAAAGATTTAATTGTACTTTTATTTTGAAAAGCACTATACATCTCCTTGGGAAAAGTATGATAATCTAAGAGCATATAACCAGTTGACAGAGGCCAGGAGGTTTTTGACAATATCTCTGAACAAGCAACAACTGATTGAAGAAGCTGTTGAGTAGGTTTAAAGGCTTATTAAGAAAACACATAAATATCTGAAAATGATGAAGAGTAAGTATATTTCAATTTGGATAAACCATTTATATGAGGCAATAAAGATTGAGAGGATGATAATATAAAAAAGAGAACAAATGTGAATGGAGTTAGAGAACTAGGGAGAAAGTAACAGCGATATGTCTAGTAAAGCAAGTCTAGTTATAGATTTTTGCTTTTACACAGTTCAGTCAAAAAGGTCAGTCTGCTAGGGTCCCAGTTCCTACATGCTTAAATTTATTGTAAACAGCATGTGTTTAAATATGCCTCAGTGGTCAATAGATGACTCAGTAATACAACAGTCTCAGGTTCCTTCATGTGCAGCTTTTAAACAACATCAGTGGTTAACAATATAGCGTATTTTTGGAGGGACCTGCTGGACCAGTAAAATTCAAGACAGGGATCACATTCAAAGGTGACGATGACTGTACTGGGAATGACAAAAGGGTAATTTTGATAGATTTTTTTTCAAAGGAGACCGCGCAATTACAGAAGTTTTTAAAACAAGTTTTACCATAACTGAGAACTGCACTGGTGAGATAAAGAGGAGAGTTGCACCGAGCAAACACCCCTTGCCCCCCATCACAACAATCACGTTCTCATTCTACAAGGGCTTCCTTATGAGAAGTTCATTGGGAAACCTTAACCTTTATCATGGTATACTTTCATATGTTGATTTTTTGTTGTTGCTTAATAAAGATTTCTATGACTTATTTAGCAATACTTTTTGATTTAACCTTTGGATGGGGACAAACGAATGCTGATTGATGTTTCTTCAGTGAGATTGAGAGCCTGGTTTGATTTTATCTTTTGAAGCTCAAAGTGGTAGTTACATAATTTCACGTCAACTTCACAAAAAAGAGTAGAGATGTTCTCTAGCCTGTCAGTAATGTCACAGCCTGATGATGCCTCTTTGTGGGCATGACCTTCTCATGAAGATTTGGGGAACTTCCTCTCCTCCTTCCTGGAGGTGGGTCTCACATTCTTTCTTTGCTTTTACCTTCCTGTTGATAAGACACACAGGGCCATGAAGAGACCGGCCAGAGTCCTAGAGATGCTTCCTCCACCACTGAATCCATAAGCCTTTGATACAATTTTGCATCACTGACTGTATTTTGTGAGTGGGAAGGGGGATTTGTGGACTATTAGAGGACTCATAGGCTAATATCAGATTTACAGGCTTGATCTGGACTGAATTGGGATATTTTATAAACATACAGTGGCTCTTTGATTCAAGCTCTTTCTTATACATAAGTGAGTGTCCCTGGGTTTGTTTCTCTGTCAACCTGGACTAACACATGCACCGAGGCTGCAAAAAGAATCACCAGTACAGTATGGTATAAATTCAGGAATCTATCTAATTGAGAGACAACTAGATATAACAAGAGTAACAAAGAGAAAGATATAGGTTCATGTGGAAGAAGTACAGATGAACTTCATGGCTTAAACAATGGTGCCATCAGTGAAGAGAAATGATCAGACTAAGAAATCATTGACAAGGTAGACCTGCAGAATTTGGTCAACAAATATGAGGTCCAGGATGATTTCCACATATTTGACTTTTCCAAATGTGTGGATACGAGTATATTCACTAAAGAATAATCTGAGGGAAGAACACTATTTCAGGGAGATAATGGGAGGTGCTAATAAACTGTGAATACAAAAAATCCAGCAACTTTAAAAAACTATATCAAGCAACCTGGAAATATTATTTATTGTTTTCAAGAATAAAGTTCGAAGAAACTTCAGTGTCAATTAAATATGATAAGTCATAGATACAAAAACTCAAATCAGTGACTTATGAGCTGTTCAATCACAAAGTTATTCATGAAAAGATAAAAACATAGCTTCTGGGGTCTTAAAGGCTTGAAGATAATCAAGTGGTTATCCAGTTCAGAAGCAATAAAGCCCACAAGGAAGAAGCACACCTTCCTGTGTGATTACCAGGAATCGAGGAGATCAGGTATCAGGCCTCACAGAACAAAAAAATCATACCATGTGTGCCTACCGTCCTGATATTATTGTTGGAGAAATATGTGAGCATAAGCAAATGTGGTCAAGAAAGCTGATGGTGTTTGGCTATCTAAACACATAATGTCTGGGCTATTAAAGACTTGAAGGTAGACACGTGGCCACCTAGCTCAGAAGCAATAAAACCCACATGGAAGAAGCACACCAGCCTGTATGACTAGAAGATGTCAATAGGATCAGGGATCAGGCATGAAAGAGCTAAAAATGTTATCATTGTAAAAGAGGGGGAGTACAGATTGGGGACCCAAAGCCCATATGTAGAGACATCCTCTTACAGAAGGGTCACAGGGAGGAGATGAGCCGCTGGTCAGTGTGCAGTATAGCAATGATGAAACATACAACTTTTTTCTAGCTCTTCAATGTTTCTCCCCACTTCTAGCCACTATCATGATCCCATTTCTACCTTACAAATCTGACTAGACTAAAGGATGTACACTGGTACAGATAGGAACTGGAAACATAGGGGATTCACAACACTTGATCCCTTCAGGACTATTGGTAAGAGTGGCAATACTAGGAGGGTAGAGAGAAGGTGGGGTAGAAACCTCCTCCCTGGGATATGGAGAACAGGGAAGTGGGTGAAGGGAGACAGTGGACTATGCAGGATATGACAAAATAATAATATTTTATAAATTTTCAAGGGTTCATTAGGGAGGGAGACTTGGTAAGGGAGGGAAAAAATGAGGAACTAATACCAAGGGCTTAAGTAGAAAGCAAAGGTTTTCAGAATCATAGTGGCAACAAATATATAAATGTGCTTAGCATACAATGGATGTGTGTATAGATTGTGATAAGAGTTGTATGAGCCCCCCAAAAAAGATGATTTTAAAAAAGAACAGAAAAGATAAAAGCAAGCTTAAGAATAAAAATCTCAATTTTTTCACTTATTAGCTTTCCTTCATTAAATTGGAATTTAACTGCTATATTAGTTGGATTTAAGCAAAATTCCCACTACAAACTTACTCATTTGAAATAAGAAGAATAGATCATTATTTTTTTCAAACTGTCCCTGGATGGAGCTGGACCTTATAAATGTTACAAGTGTTTTATCTCCAAAGCCTTCCCTTCAAAGCACTCAAAAAGGAAGTAATAAAGAAAGCAAGTGTGAAGCTCAATAACAGCGTAAACACAAAATCATGAACAGTACAAAGCTCTATAGCTTCATTCCTCACATTTTGGAATCAAGTCAGATTGAAAACTGCACAAACTGCCTTATATATGTTATTTTGTTAACATACCATAAGAAATATATTTTAAATACCAAATTATTGCCTTCCCCCTCACCTTTCAAATCAGATATATTCTCAGAAAATAAATATGTGCTAAACACACTGAAAAGTTTAATTGGATCCTTTGAACAGAGTATCTTAAGATTTACAGCACAGAATAATTGAAGACCAGCTATCTATTCAACTCAAATCATTGTCCTTCTAAAGAAAACTATCACTGCTAGTAGTTTTGCAGCAATTAAAAAAAAACATTCAAATACCTCTGTAGAAGTCAACAGGCTATTAGAGCAAAACTGTGAATTATAGTAATTTTTTTAACTTAAAAGTTGAAAAGTGCACATTTCATTCTAAAAAATATCTAATTTACATTTAAATATCTAAAGAGCCAATTTTCTCTTGAACTAAAAGCTAGTCTAGTGATGAAACCAACCAAAAAAACTGAGAAGTCTGTCCTGTTTCAAAAGTATTAATGTTGTTTTACATTCGGCATTACATAATTCCATTTAAAATTAACTAAATACAGCTTCTACTGTAAAAGAAAAATGGTACTAGAAGCAGTAATCTAAATGCTTTCTAAAACTAAACCACAGGAGTTGTTACCATCGGGTTTTAGAATCCTATCCACTTAGAGGAAATTAGACACACCTCTTCAAACATAAAGCTCTTTCTTGGAGGGACACGTTATCTGCTTCATAATACCCAATTCCACCAATTTTCATTTATTATTTATTAAGTGTAAAATTTAACAAGGCAACCTGGGCCAAAATATGCAAATGATTTGAATGAAAGTAGGCTCTGTTGTAACTTCATTCCTTCAGAGAAAAATTATAGGAAGCAAAAAATCTTTTAAACGGATCCTCTCGAAAGGAAGTAGCTGACACTTCACATTTCTTAAAGCTGTGGAACCTTCAAGGTAGATGAGTTATGATTTTTCATCCTCAACAATGCTTGCTGCCAGATTGCTGCTAGACTTGGAAAGGATGATTAACGGAGCAGACACTCATGTTTAATGGCATCATGCTACTAATTCATTCCAAAATAAGTGCATGCACACTAGCAAAAAGGAAGAATATGACAATGAGACATTTTGACAGTTTTCTCCTCTGAAATCATAAATCTTCAATCAAACTCAAAAGTTATACCAAAACTAAATAATTCCTTAGTCTGTATCTGTAAAGACCTATTGGCATTACAAAATTATAAATACATGTTCTCCGCCTACAATTAATGCAAAACTAGGATCCCGGATTTTTATACAATATAAGGGAAGGGACTTTGTAAGTCAAAAACAGTAAAATACCTGCTTAAATTACTCAAATGACTACTCATTTTGTTGAGTTACTTTTAATTTGTAGTTTAAATTTTAAAAAGGGAAACAATTAAAACTCCATGATCATGTGCAGATGAAACCATCGAATACTGTGGGTGTAGGATAGCTAATGTCTTTTCTAAAATCATGGCTGTTATGCTAATAATAGTATTGAACTTGACTCTGTTGAGCTTGGTGAAGACATGGGGATATTTTTGACAATGCAGTGGAAGTGAATCTGCTTTAAAGACAATTCTAAAAGAAATAAGTCAGTAACAAAGTACCTTGGGGAATGATTTCATTTATAAGCACAATTTATTAATAAGATACACTTCTATATCAAGAATTAACGATGGCAAGATGTAGAAAATTATTTCTTTTTAAAACTCATAGATGTAACTATAGCTATCACACAACTTTGGCCAATACAACTTTCTACAAGTGTACAACTTACTGATAAAAATTGAAATAGTTGCCTGTACAACCTTACCCTTAATCAAAGATACTCTCAAAAAAATCAAGACCCAAATCCTCTTTTGTCTCTCCCTTTAGCCCCTGTTTTCTAAACCAAGAAAAAAAATCCACTCTGAGAAGTAAAAAAAAATATATACATCAAGAAATAGAGAAAATAATCTGAATGAGAGGAGCAAATAAATTGAGCTCTGGCATTTCTCCTGTCAGGAGCAGTGATTTGGTGGCACAATCCTTGTTTTCCATGCTGGAGACTTGGGTTCGAATCCTGGTCAGTACACTTCATGAGCAGGACCACTAAGCTGCCAGGAGAGGCTTGTGTGTGACTATCATGCTGAAAAAAGTTTCATATTAAAACAGACTAGAAAGAAAGATCTAAAGAGCTACTTCTGAAAATGAGCTCAGGAAAACCCTACAATCACATTGCTTGGATCCATAGACAACTACTGGTGTGGCGCAGAGCATGAAGGTGTGATAACAAAGTCACACGGGATTTCTTCCTGGGGCATCTCACTCACTCACTCACTCACTCACTCACTCACTCACTCACTCACTATCATGGAGTGGATGCTAACTCACAGGGAGCCTATCAGACAGGGTAGAACTGTGCCTCTGGGTTTCTGAGACCATAACTCCCTATGACAATGCAGCCGAGTTTCTAAATTGAACTGGGACTAGAATTCCAGGAAGGCCAAAATGACTACAATCTAGAGGTCGGGGGTACACAGAAGTGACAGCTATGAAAATATCTTCTGTCGGCTGGGCCCGGTGGCTGGCATAAGTGGTTGAGTGTGGGACTGCGGCCAGTGAGCTTGGCAGTTCAAACCCAGCTGCGGCTCTTAGGAGGAGGGCTGGGTAGCTCCCACGACCACCAAAGGGCAGTGATAACCCCCTCGCCCCCCCCAAAAAAAAAGAAAAAAAAAAGAAAATATCTCCTGTCATCTAGAGTCTCCAGCAGAGTATTCCTTAGCTCGCAACCTAAGCAAATTATACAATAAAGGAGAAGAAACTAAGCAAAAGTATCTGAGGAAAGAGTCCTTGGAAATGACACAGGGCAATGAGTCATTCCTGTTGTCTCCAAGTCAGAGTGGAAAACTTGATAACCATGGGGTAACAAATAAGAGTTTTCACAAAGGTAATAGTTTAGCACACCCACATACACATACGTATAAAATCACTGCCATCAAGCCAACTCGGACTCGTCGCTACCCTACAGGATGAGAAGAACTATCCCTGTGGACTTCTGAGACTAACTCTTTATAGGAGACGAAAACTTCTTTCTCCCACAGAGCAGTTGGTAGTCTCCAACTGCAGTTAGCAGACCCATCGGTAACCCCAACTCCACCAGGGGATGATCTTAGTAATACATCTTACTGACAAACAGAATGATCTCTGGGTCCCCCCACCCACCCCCAAAGAATGCTTCAGCTGATCTCCAAAGGTCCACACTGTTTCTGAGAGCCTTAACTCCATTCGAGAACAAATCAAGATGTATAAGGATACAATAATATCAAGCAGCCGAGAGGGTGACCTTCAGAATGCCTGGCATCCAATAAAAAAATGACTGAACATTCAAGGAAGCCCGAGAGCGCCACCTTTGTCAGGAAAGGAAACTCTACCAATAGAAATCTGTGAAACGACACAGAGCCTAGATGCAATAAGCACTGGCATTCAAACAAAAGGCAGCTGGAAGTGTACTCCATGTGCCCAAGAAGCTCAAGGAAAGCCTGAAAATGCTAATGAAAGAACCAGACAATATATCGATGACCTACAAATTGAAACTATGAGACCACATCACCCTGAGAAACAAAACCAGACCATATAAGGAAACAAAACGACTGACTAATATCGCTCATAAAAATAGATGCAGCCATGCCTAGTGGAATTTTAGCAAATTGAATCCAAAATAATATAAAAGGGATAAGAACATAGTGACCAAGTGGGGTTTTACCCAGCATCCAGTTAAGGCCACCCTATTTTATAAATAGGTCACATTATGACTCAGAGGAAAAGTCAAAATTCTTTAAATGGCCTAAAATCATATGAATCCTTGCCTCATAATATATCTATGTCTTCCAGAACTCTGATTTCCCCCCAGGCTTTTTTTGCTCCAATCTCCCTGGCCTCTTTGCTGTTTCTGACATCCTAACGTGTTTGCTCCCACACTGGTGATTCACTCTGCTAAAGACAATGCCTCCCCCTTCCTCATTTCTTGCATCAAATAGGAATTTTTCAATGAGGCTTTTCTTGACCACCTTTTTCTATTTATCCAACTAGATATAAATCAAATAGAATTATCCATATAGATACTTACCCAAATAGTCATCAATCCTCTACTCTCTCCTCTGGACTATCTATATCTCCCCACTATTGTATTTACTTATTTTTCTATCATAGAACATATCAACTTTTACAATCCCCTATAATATATCTATTTCATTGCCTGCCCCAACTGCCTGCCAGTTTCATAATGCTGGGACTTTCATCACATTTGTTGCTTAATGAACTCGCCAGAGTCTAGAACAGCACCTGGCTCCATTAGGGAAATAACAAAAATTCAGGATTAATTTACTGCATATGTTTTATCAAGTAATAAATATCGAATGCTATTGGCTGGCTAAATTCTCCCACTTTTACTTTCTGTTTCTATCTTCAGAACCATCTGCAATTAAAACAGAGCATTGCTTTGGAACTACTTAGAGAGATAACTTTAAGAAAACAATTGTGTCTGTGTGTGCGTGTACATACACAAAAAGTGCTGGTGGCATAGGGAGTTTCAACTCGGGAGTCTAACTGCAAGGTGAAATGGTCTGATGTACATTCTCCAAAGTCTGAAAGAGCCATCTACTCTGTTCTCTCTTGAGTCACTATGACTTACAGGGGACCCAGGGGCAGTGAGTTTGAGTGCTGGTTTCTGCATGCCTAATAGACAGTGCAATACAGTAGAAAACCATGCCCTGGCAATAATTGTTATTGAATGGAAGCCATCTAATCCATTTTCAGACCTAGAATAAGGAGCATTTGAGAATAGGGTTAAGGGAAAACCGTGCCCTTGGGATTTAGCCTCCAGGAAGAAAATAAAGGGAATAAAAGGAGAAAATAATAGGAAACTGGAGGTTTCATGGCTGATAGAATCCTGAATTTCAGAAGAGACTCTAGAGGGATTCCAGGAAATGGTGTCTACGTATTTTGGGAACAAAACATGACTATGTAAGGATTTAAATATTTTAGACTACTTAAAAGTGCTACTATTTATTGATTACTTTAGATTTTTGACAAATCTTTCTTAAAAATCCATTATATATCAAGCAGTATTCTAAGTATTGTGGCCAAAGTACTGAATAATAACAGATATATAACATATAATATATAGCAATATGAAACAAAAATGCCAGTTCTCTTGAATTTGCAAGATAGTAAGCAAATAGGCAAATATTCAAAATAGGTCATGTATACCTTAATATTGTGCTGAACATACTGCTTAAGAGATTGCATTCAATATTTCACAAATCTCAGAATAAAAAATATGAAAATGAAAATTTTGAAATATTACTGATGTAGCAGGGCTAGATTAATCTACTGGGGGGATAAAGCCTATATTTTATTAATTCATGATACACAACATAAATCTGGCTTCCCTATTGTTACACCTGCAATAAGCCTTCTAACTGGCAGCAATTGGCTAGAACTCAAACAAGTGAAGGATTGAGAGTCCAGAATATGTTCACCATGTAAGATGACTACATAGAAAATACGAGACTAGACACACATTTGAAAAGACAAACAGATATCCCAAAATATTTGTACTCATACTCATATTTTTCTGAGCATTGATTGTCCTACCTGCCCTATAAGAATATCTACCTTGAAACCCAATTAAAGTCCCATCTTCCATAAGACGCTTTCCCTCCCAATAGTTCTACATGCTGATCTATATAAAATGTTTATATCATGTATTGTCTGTATTTTTTGTTTCCAAACTAAATTGTACCCTTCCCCTCATATTATTCCAGAAACCATTCTTTAATAATAACCATCATTAATTGATTAGAAAGATCAGTAATCTATAACTCCCTCTCAAGGGGTCAAATAATGGAAAAAGAGGTAAGGAGCGATGGAGGACACTGCAAGATATGGAAATAATAATCTATAACTTATCAAGAGTTTGTGAGGGAGGGCAGTGTATGAGGAAGGGGGTTGGAAATGGGAGTTAGAGGGGCTCAAGTGGGAAGTTAACGCTTTGCACATATGGCAGCATATGTGCAAATGTGCTTAACACACTGGATGCATGTATGGATTGTGATAAGAGATATAAGCTATAAAAGAATTTCAAAAAATAATAGCCAGCATCTACTAGGCACTTGCTTCACACCAGGTTTTTTTCTGAATATTTTTAATATTATTTAATTTTATATAAAGTTTTGACTCTCACAATAAGTTTTCTATCCTTATTTTCATAGTCTATAATACACAGAAAGGATAAAAATAGGGACTGGAAGAATTATTTGAATTTGTTAGGGCCATAACTCCAAGTATAATTTTTTTGGGGGGAGCATCACTGCCCACTGGTGGTCATGGGAGCTACCGCTGGATTTGAACCACCAAGCCTGCAGGTCTCAGTCCTGCACTCAACCACCTATGCCACTGGGGCTCAGCCCCCAAGTTTAATTTTAAATTGTACCAAGATGAAATCAAGAGTTTAGAAAGTTATTAAAAAATGGGAACTTTTACACACTGTTCAAAAAATGTGCATGTGGCACAATCATTTGAGAAAATAGTTACATATTGTCTGGAATGATCACAGATACACATACTTTGTTGACCCAGATATGTGACCCATGGATAATTATGGTCCTGTAAGGCCAAATATATATTCATATATAGAATGCTTATCCAATCATTTATATAATTATATGTATATACTTATACAGATATATGTTTTATAGATATTAAGATAGAATACACATCTTTATATAGATATGCACTATGATTCTACATTTATAACTGTCAACACAAGAGTAAAATTTATTGTGCTTGTTGGCTGTTGTAGTTCAGAACCATTCCTATCTTCTGTTCTGAGTCATATCAACCCTAAGTACAAGAGAATGAAATAATAGTCGTTGCACCATCTTGACACTCATTTCTATGTTTACGCCCAATACTTCAATCTCCCTCTTTGGGAGTTTTCCTTTTTGTTCACTGACACCCCTCTACCCCCCAGTTTACCAAGTCCCATGCTTTTCTAGGAACTAGTCCCTCCTGAGAACATACCCAGTGTTCTGGCTGTTCTTCTTCCAAAATAGATGTCTTGGTTCTTCCAAAATATATTCAAGATTCAATGTCCACACTATAATTCTTCCATTTTCCTTATCCTTATCCAGCATGTATATTTGATGATTGAAAATGCCACACTTAGATCAGGTACACCTTTGTCTTCACAATGACATTATTCATTTCTAACACAGTAAATACAACTTTTGCAGCAGATTTGACGAATGAAATACATTATCGATTTCTTGACCACTGCTTCTGGAGGCATTGACTAGATATAAGCAAAGTAAAACTCTTGTCAAGTCTTTCTCCATTGTCCATACTATTGTGTATAGGACTATAATTGTGAGCATTTTTGTTTTAGGCTGATGTATCACTCATACTAAAGACTTTGAGCTTTGGTCTTCATCAATAAGTGTGTCATATGCTCAATTAAATTTCAACAAGCTAGATTGTGCTACCAGAATATTGTAGGCTGTGTCTTCCTCCAGTCCTCTTCACATAGGACATCTTTCCTTGGGTAATTTGCTCAGATTAAATAAGATTGGTAAAAGGAGAGATAAATGCCTATCAGGGAAACACAACCAAAGGGCCAAAAGCATAGAGGTGTTTGTGTGAGTCATAATAGCAGTAATGTCACTGTGAAGGGAAAGAGGTGTAGTAATGATATGAAATGTAGTTCAGGAATGGAACTTTTTCTGGAGATTCTCCATGTCCTATTTTTTTTTTTTAAAAACTGATTTACTTTGGAATGTACTTTACAGTTATTATAGTGCTCCTTTCTGTGTGTATAGTATCTTGCACACAAATAGCTACAACTTAAATATAAGCTTCTCTAATATATGATATCATGCTCACCACTCCTTCAACAACTAGTTAATTGAAGACACACTGATGAGGAGGAGGGTAAATTGCCAAAAGAAAATGAGTGTAGTACAAAAACTGTAATCTTCTAATCTTGGATTACAAGGGGAGCTTGAAAAATGCTCTGTGCAATCTCTGCCTAATTATAAATTTTCTCTACAATATCCTGACTAAAACGCATATGAATGGCCTTCAAAGAGTTCATGGAAAAATTCCATTATCCTTTCAGTTCCATTTTTTTGTCACAACCTTTTTGAAGTCCCTGAATGCAACTCAGATGGAAACTGATGATAGTTTGGCAATTAAATTTTGGAACACAGCTGATTTGGGGAGGTTATTTTACCTTATGTCAAATTAAACACGTCCTTTTGATCTCTTGACCAAAATAAAATTTTCATAAAGTACAGGGGTGAACGTTGTTTAATACATGAATACAAGAAAACTATAATCAGAATGCTTCATTCGGTTGTCTCAAGTGGAGGGGAAGGAGCTACCAGGAGAGAGTGCGGCATTAAAAAAAGCTGGCGTTGTTATGACAATGTAATTCTCATAGGCTACTCACTGCCCTCAGGTCAATTGTGACTCACAGTTACCCTGTGGGAGAGAACAGAACTGCCCCTGTGGGTTTCTGAGACGGAAACTATTCTCAGCTGTAGGAAGCCCCATCATCTCCCAGGAGCAAGGGGTGGTTTCAAACTGCTGTCATTGTGGTCAGTAGTTCAACGGGCGATCAAGTCTGCCAAATGGCAGAGTGTCACCATGAGTTACAGCGAAGGTCAGCATCTTAAAATGAAGGCCTGTGAGGATCTGCCCTTAAAAAAGTAAGGATCTGAAGTTGTTGTCAGGTATCATTGAGTGCACTCTGACCCATAGTGACCCACTGCCCAAAGAATCACTGCAGCGTCCTGAGCCAGCCTCACACCTACCTGCGCCTGTGCCTGAGCCCCTTGATGCAGCCACTGCATCCACCCATCTCATCGAGGCCCTTTCATTTTGTTGCCGTCCACTTTCCCAAAGGTGATGGCTTCCTCCAGGACGCTCCTGAAAATATGCCCAGACAATGTAAGACAAAATCTTGCTCTCCTTTCCTCGAAGGATCATTACAGGTGTAAACCTGAAATATTATCCTTCTAGAACAGTTATCATTGTGATTTTGTTTTTAATATTGCATGCTCAGTGTTTGAAAATTAGACACTGTGGTGTAGTATCTGGAACCCTGGTGGGGAAAGGGTGCAGGCTGAAGTCCAGCAATTCAATTTCCATGAGACTCAAACGCAGCAGCATTTGCACATAAGATTCATTCGTGCAGTTTTACTTTGTGCTTGTGGAGAGATCATTTTGCTTTCATAAAAAGGAAACGAGTCCAATAAGGTGGGTGCCATTAAGCTTATAAAGAAAGAGGAGGGAGAAGTGTAGAAAATCAACTACTGGCTAACATGATGCAGGAACACCCTCTTTGAGGTTTAACTGATGACAGGTCACAAGAAGATTTTGGTCACTTTACCTAGCCTATCTTTTGAAATTTAAATTCAACCTGGCTTCCAAGGGGGACAAAAGGAGCATGTAATTGTGTGGAAGAAAATTCATCTTCAGAATTCCTTGTGATGAGGAATTTCTTTAAAGTGAGTATTTCGTGGTTCGTTTCTGCTGTTAATTTCTCTTTGGACAGAAATCAGCAGCTTCTCAAACAGAGGTGGGGAGTGGAGGGACCCTTAGTGATCTGTTCCTTTGAGGATTACAACCTAGGAGAGGCTAACGGACCATTTTAAGCTGCCATAGAGGGTTATAATGGGTCGGAGTTAACTCCAAGGCACAGAGTGAAGCTGGAACAAGGCGTTTGCAGCCTGTCAACTGCAGGATTGTTCCTGCTGAGCTGCTTTGCACACTTCCAGCACCAAATACAGGCTCAATTCCAACTGGCACATTTATTGATAGTATGAACCTCTGGGTTCACAGCTGAATATAATTCAGCAAAAGATGTTCAGAAGCATTTTTTCCACAAGGAATTTTGGACTGAGGATGTAATACTTAGACAATTATAAAAGAAGTATTTTAGTGAATAGGGTGCAGAGTTCATAGAAATAATCTAAAATGTATTTCATGAACTCAAAACTATAAGGCACTTTCTTCTTCCCATGCTTATAGAAAGTATCTTTGGATAATTAATTAGAAAATAAATATGTTTCTTTTTCTCCATCACTTTCTTCCATTTAAAATAGTTGCTGCTTTTGTTCTGCTTTTCTTGAGGCTGAAGTATCATGAATGATATACATCATTTTGGTGTTTTGATATTTTAAAATATGATGAGACAAAGTCAATATGTTTTTAACTCAATCTCATTAAGTTGCAGCATCGTTCTTAAAGGGCATAGTAAAAATGTAATTTTAAAGATTAGGGACAAAAGAAGTAAATCTCCGTACAGTTTTTAAGGGGTACTTTTCTTTCTACTATATAAACCTCAATACATGAAATGCTTGTGAAGAGATTAAAACTATTATATATATATATGTATATATATCCAAATGACTATCTAATTTTATTACTTTAACTTATGCATAGGAAGTCTCTGAAAATAAAATGGTTTTTGTAAAAGAATACATTAGAGTGACTTTTTCTGTTTTTATTATTATAAACCTGTTTTTCTAGCCAACTACTCAAAACTCAAAAAATTCTACCTGTAGATACACGACTACAGTTTTCTTTAGGATGCATTATTTTCAGGGCAGTGCTGAATACATCTTTACCTTTACAATGTTTCACACTCTTTATATAAACAAAGAGTTTTCCATGAAAGTTAACACTGTATTTGACTGTCAATATTCAGAACTTATTAGTGAATCACAATGGCATTCCTTGTATCAGCTAATGAAATAGACATTTGTTATTTGACCTCCCAAATAGTCACAACAAAGTAATAGTTCTTGATTGAAGATGGAGACTACTCTACATTACTGTTTACATACTTTAAATAGTTAACAGTTCATCAGTTTTATGAAAACAACTGGGGAGTTATACTCTGTCAACTTTATCCTAACAAGAAACAAATCTAATTAAAAATATTTAACTTTATAAATATGACATGTGCTTGTTTTTGAAATTATTAAAAATAATAGAAGTATATAGTCACTTATGTGGAAAAATATTACAATGCCTTTTATTCCTTGAGGCAAAGATTATGAGTCCATTGCAGTTGTAATTATTTATCTTATCTGGGGGATAAAATATTTTTCAAAAAAGAAAAAATATTTATCTCTTGTTAGAGAAACTCTCAGGATAGTAAAGAAACTAAATGTCCTTTCTGATGTTTCTAGAGAATAATCTAAGCCTATCATTGTGCCAACAAACACATCGTTTACATATGTGTATATTACTTGTATATGTACTGATATATTGCATTATATATATTACATACACACATTTAAGTATATGTGCAATGCCACTGAAATTTACTGGATTTCTGGTCTGGCTGCATCAGTTGTTTTTAACACTATGTGTTCAGGTTTTTTGGTATCCAGATTTGCCAGTTTTTAAACAATGTTAATGCTATCTCCAATATGCATACATACATACATAAGAGATAGTGATTGCATTCTGAGTTTTCTGAAAAAGATACAAGTAAACTTTTTGTTGGCAGTCAACAGCACAAAAATTTGCCAGAAAAAAAACAATGTAGCATTGCATTTAAAAACTATAATATAGGGCTGAGCCCCGGTGGCGTAGTGGTTGTGCGCGGGACTGCGGCCCACTGGGATGGAGGTTCGATTCCGGCTCCCAGGAGCAAAGGCTGGGCCTCCTCCCACCACCAGGGCAGTGATGCCTAAAAAAAAAAAAAAGAAAAAAAAAAGAAAAAAAAAACTATAATATAAAATGACTCAAAATTGGCCATCCCACTTTATGAATTATTAAAACAAGGCAACATAGCAAAAATAGAGAAAAAGGATAAGGAAGACCTATAGTTTTAAGGTAAATCTCTCCATCTCTATTTTGAATTGTGTTCTTTGCTTTGATCCACCTCTTCTCTGCTATGCTTTCCTCTCTTCTGAGAGATTAGCCTTGCCTGTGAAAGTGTCTCTGGGTGATATCATCACTAGGTGTCCTCCAGTCTGTTCCAACTCACAGCAAAACACTGCCCTCACATTGCTGTAGCCAGGGTGTCAGCCCACCACATTGAAGGTCTTCTTCTTTATTATGATTCTCTCACTTACCAAGCATACTGCTCTTAGCCAAGGAGCAGTCTTCCCTTATAACATGTCCACAGCACACGAGACAAAGCTTCACCATCCTTTCATCTGAGGAGCTTGCAAGACAGATTTGGTTGTTCTTCGACAGTCCCTGGTAATTTCAATATGCTTGGACAACACCATAATTTACAGACATCAATTCTTATCTGGTCCTCCTATTCACTATACAATTTTCACATGAGAGATGATGTTATAAAACAGGCATACCTTTGTCCACAAAGTGACTTCATTGTACTTCACAATTTTAAAGAGGTCTTGTGTGGCAGATTTGCGCGCAATGTGTCATTGGCTTTCTTGATTTCGGCTTCTATGAGTTCTGATTATGGATCCTAGTTAAATGAAATCCTTGAGAGATCAACCATTTTCTCCATTATTATGATATTTATTGGTCCATTGATGGAGATTTTTGTTGTCTTTTCATTGTCTTTTAATCCATACTGAATGAAGACTCTCACCTTCGATTCTCATGAAAAGGTTCCTGATGCCCTCAATCCACAGCAAGCAAGCCTATGCCACCAGCACACTGAGGGTTGTGAATGAATTTTCCTTCAGTCTTGCTGTCATGTTCTTCTTCATAGATTCAAGTTTCTTGGAATATTTGCCGAGCATAGATGTTAGATAAGAATGATGAATGGAAACTACCTTGCCTCCGAGTTTTTATATCACTTTATTGGGGAGACAATATCCCCTTGCTTGGTTGGAATGACTGCCTCTTGTTCTGAGTACAGGTTTCTCATGAACAAAATGACAAAGGAGTGGTAGGTGGAAACTATAATGACATGAAATATTCCATTCAGCAGTAGAAATTATGTGCATATAAAGCAAGAGGCAACGGAAGAAGAAAACCCAACAGAGGTCCAGAAACCGTTGCAATCCACTGGATTGTGACTCACGTGTCATTACAATCCCATGTTCGTCAAAGGCACCCTGTACTCCATAGAGTTTCCAAGGATAATTTTTTTCTGAATTAGATTGCCAGATTTTTATCTTAGGTTTCTGGAGAAAGACTCCAATTTCCAACCTCTGGTTAGCAGACAAGTCCAGTGCTTGGTCCTGGGGACTCTCTTCAATCTTAATTTTATTTCAAACATGGCTTCCCTTTAAATTTCTCATTGTTTCATATATTAACTTCTTATAGAGTGCCACCCATGAATTCTCACATATGCCAATTTGTCACATATTGGATAGAATCTACTTTAGTAATTAAGAGTACCTAGTAAAATTCAGATTCTTGAGCAGCACATAACAGGTATGTCACCCATGATCAGGTATTAATCTCTCACTAGTCATAAACAAGCAAATTATAAATATTCTATGAGGTAACTTGCTTTGAAATAAATGTTATGAATTTTTTCCCTCATCCTAAGACATAAACAGATGTTATTTAGCACGTGGATAAACAAATGTCACCTTTTTGTTTATGCAGTTCTGCAACAGAAGTTATGAGCTTAGTTCCTTGTTTGGGTAACTGCTGATAAGAACATGATAACTGGCCTGAACTATTTCAATAACTTGCCATAATCTAGGAGTTTATGCATACAGAATGATGAATGGACCACTTGTTTGAACATTTAGCATGTGAAAATCATGATATTCAAGAATCAATTCTTTCTTTGTTCTAGGAAGGTGGAGTGAAGCATGGAGCACCCTGTCCTCTGATAAATCCAGTTTTTAACTCTTTCAGAATTGAGGTATGGAGCTGATGGGAAACGCTTTGTTTCAGGAAAGCCTCAATTGTGAGAGAACAAAATGCTGTAGTTAACCATCTTTCTCTCTAGTTATAGCTTCAACAAAGGTGACTTATTATTTTTTCTTTCAAGCACAATTATATTCCTGATGGCAATTTGCGGAATAATGATCCCAAACACTTTGAAAGAGAAGCTACATTTTTGAAACGATGTTAATATTTTAGCTTCATGGTTTCCTTTCAAGGAAAATGACCACCAGGAATTTAGTATCTCTAATTGTCATAGGTTACACGTTGAGCTACTCCAGTAAGAAGTGATCTTGGAAATGCTCAAGGGCATAGGGTCACTATTATCTGGGATGAACTCAGTGCTAGTAAGTTTGTGTCCATGCTCCTTTTTAGTTTAAAAATAGTACAATGTAGTCTCACACATTAAATTGAATCTTTTTTGTTACTTACAAGAGGGTATGTGATGAATAGCTTTCTGATCTATAGTTGCAAATAAAATTCCTGAGAGAGAGAATCTGTTGGTCCACTCTATCTTTTTACCATAGAAACTCTGTCTCTATATAGATACAATTAGTAGATGTTAAAGGCTACAGAAAGGCTAAGGAATATTGGTCTTCATTCAAGTGTCTATCCACTAAGTCACTTGAATCTCTCTCTCATATATATATATATATATATATATATATATATGAGAGAGATCTTAATGTCGTGTTCTTCTTCATAGATTCAAGTTTCTTGGAATATTTGCTGAGCACAGAGGTTATATAAGAATAGTGAACAGAAACTACATATATATTATAATTAAACTATATATATTATAATATATATAATTATAATTAATATATACTATTATATAGTTAATGGCTGATTTTGGAACTAAATAGCCATGTCTTTCTCACTAGGAGCCTCTGTATGAATTGGAACCACTAATAATTGAATTAGTAATTGGATACTCACCAGTGTATTAGTGAGAACACTATAAATTAAAATAAATGTTTTAATGAAGGAATGGAATAAATTCAAAATGAGGAGACATTGCAAACATTATGCAAGGTGTGCAATGACCTGCGTTTCAGGGCACATCTTGCCATGCTATCTCTTGTACACCAATGTATGTCCTCTGGGGTCAGCTGTACCAACATCCTCAACAGACACTAAGCAGTTCTTTATTCAGGTCAGTCATTTTTGCCTTTTAAGCAGTAAAATGTTGACTGAATCACTGAATGATCTTTTTAGAAAAGCAAAGATGATCATCTTCATTTATTTCAAAATGGAGATGATTTTTTAAAATTTAGTTCTGAATTTAACCAGTTCAGATATACTAGGACCTGAATTTCTTGAAGGTTTACTTTTTGATCAAGCCATAGTAGGGAGAGGTAGATTCTGGGAAGCTTGGGAGTTTTAGAGCTATTCTTTCTGACTGAGTCTTTAAATAAGACCAGCTTTGGGGGTGTACTGGTTACACATTGGGTTCTTATCCCCATGGTAGGCTGTTCAAAACTACCGAAATCTAGGAAGAAGAAAGGTGGGCTTCCTGTTCCCAGAAGCAGTTACTGTCTCAGAAACCCATGAGGGTACTGTGAGTCAGCAATGATTCTGTGGCCATCAATAGTGAGTGCACTCTCCAAGGTGCAAGGGCCTCACTAGGCTACAGACTCCAAGATGGGATCTTTGATATAGGTGGGGCATTCTGGCAGCTCCTAAAACTTCCACTGTTAACATCTTCTTGTAGCTGAACACTAGTTTGTCATTTGGGCAGGTGAGCCTCACTCAACCGGACCTTGTTTTAACTCCAGAGTGGATTAACATTGATCAGGATAAGCCATGTAAGCTCAACTATAGTGGAGAATTAACTGAACACTCTCAAAGGGTTTGACCTCAGAATGAAATTGTATTATCATCTTTAAAATCCATCCCTTTTAGATGTGTAATTTGATGCATGAGCACATTCTTTGAAGGTTGGCTGTGATGATGTGAAACACAGTGCATTACACCTTAAATAAGTTGTAAGGTAGTTATGACAATGATTAAAAGAAGAAGACAGGATTAGCAGCAATTAATGTACTTCAGACTCAATGTTTTTGGGCAACTAGCCAAAAATATAACTGGAACAAGAAGCAGTCATGGATGGAATGGTATATAACCAGAAGGTTTGGTAGCACTTATTAAAATGCTTTGTTCTACAATCCTAGTGGTTACAGTCTGTAAACAATCAGAAATATTGATAACTGCAACAGTTGGCACCCTTGGAGAAGACATATGTTATGTGCCCAAACCCACTACTATAGGGTTGATATCAATTCATAATGACCTTGAATAGTTCGTTTCAGAGACTGTCATTTCCTTCAAGGCAGGGATAGTGAGAGTTCATCTTACATCATTTGGACATGCTATCAGGAGAGACCAGTCCTTAAAGAAAGACATCATGCTCAATAAAGTAGAGGGGCAGCAAAATAAAGGAAAGCCCTCCTCAAGAGAGATCGACACCATCACTGCAACAAGCACTGAACATAGGAGCAAGTGTGAGGACCCGGCCGTGTTAAGTCCTGTTGTGCATTGTGGCAGTCATGTATCCGTGATGTCAGTTTCATGATTGGGATGTATGTGTGGAATTTAGCCTGCTAATGTGGAGAGAGCCAATGAGTAGCCAATGCAGCCTCTCTGTGGGCATAGCTTTCTCCTGAGAATTCTGGGAAGTCTCACAGTATTTCCCAATTGGAGAAGAGAGACTTAATTCTCAGTCTCTGGGAGTCAGTGTCCAAGACGACAAACTACAGACAAGACAAGATGGCAGTGTCTGAGGAATTGGAGGAGCCAGAGGAGGAGCCACACAGTCTCACCTTGATGGAACCAGACCTCTGAAGCTGGAGAAGCCACGTGGAGACCCCTGCCAGGCTGTGTTGCTTCTACCACCATTGGATGCTATTGATGGACCCTGAGCCCTGGAAGTGAGGAGTCATGGGGAGACCCCTGCCAGCACCGGGATGCTTCTACTGTATGTGCTTTGTGAGTCAGAAGGAGACTTTATAGACTTTATAGACATTGAACATATGGGCTAATATTGGACTTATGACTTTGACTGGATTGGGATGATTTCTCAATGTTCCATCACTCTTTTATATAAAACTTTCCCTTATATCCATTTGCCTGTCTATAAATTTGTTTCTCTAGTCTACCCGGACTAACGCATGCATAGTGTTGCTATGGTTGGAATGGATTCAATGGCCCCTAATAGACACAACATTTTTCCAGAAGCAAATGATCATGCATTTCTTCCTCAAAGCTGCTGTTTGTTTGAACCCGCAGACTTCCGGTTAGCTCCTGACTATCTAAACCCTGCATCAGCAGGACTCCATTAAGTCATGGCAGAGTGGCAACCTTACTATATAAGTAGATTCTGGTACATGAAAGGAAAGGAGTGATCTATTTAATCTTCCTGACCATGGCGAAAACCAAACAAACAAATGAAGAGCAGGTCCTCTCCTTACCTCACAGATTCCTTCATTTACCAGGGAGCAAGGAAAAGAGCATTTTCAGTCCATACACAAGGTCTAGATGTGAAACAAGTGAGGCTTGTGCGCTGATTCGATGGCAGATGGTGAAGAATCAAGAGAAAAAATGCTGAACACCTGGAGGCTCAGCAATGTTGCAGTCAGGGAGGGAGTCTTTTCCTTCAGGGGTGTAGAAATGCCTGAAAGATCTCATGCCAGAAGGGGTAATAAATAAAGATAATCACTCAGAGATCCTAAGCTTTCATAATGGTAATGTCAACTGCCCTAGCAGAAGAGTTCTCACAGAAAATTCCCAAAGAGGAGAGGAAGGCATCCCACTGAAGGTGGTGGGCCACACAGAAATGAAAAGCATAAGGGCTGTTCTCCAGTGCATATAGAAGGCATTATTAAAGAGGAAATCATATTTAGGTATGCCAGCTCCCTGTATCCTTTATCACCCTTCATTTCTAGGCTTAACATTTCCATGATCTTTTTTGACAGCCATGTTTTCTTTCCCATTTCCTTCTGCAGGGGGGTGAGTGGTGAGGAAATAGAACCAATGCTAAATGGTGAAGTGAATATCCGGATGGAGAGGAGAAAATCTCTTCTGTATTTATCTTGATAGAATTTGCAGTTCAGCCCTGGAATCAAGAACACTATAATATTTCTTAATTTTGAAAGGCATGTTCTTCCTTTTAGGAATCTACTTGGTCCACATGATGTGAAGTCATTTAAAATGGCTACATCTCTAATTTGTACATCAAGGAAACTGAGGAAGCAAGTCCTAACCACCAAAACATAAGATTCCTGCCGGTGAGAAAAGATTACTAGAAAGCACAATTGTGCCTTCAATTTAAGTGTGAAGATTATCAATAGCTGAAAGCAATACTTTTAAAAAAGAATATAAATATCAGAACCCAGAAGTTTTTGTTTAAAAAACCATACACCATACATCATAAATGTTTAGAATTTCTATCAAAATACCTTACCAAAAAGTGAGAAGATAAGCTACTGACTGTGAGAATGTTTTCAGAGACCATGTAACTGACAGGAATCTAATAGTCAATATATATGCAAAACATGGATAATTTAACAGCAATAGGATAAATAACTCAATCCCAAAATGGGCAAAGTGCTTGAAAAAACTTCTCACTAGAGGACTTAAAAATATCTGACAAGCACGTGAAAAGATACTCAAGGTATTCGCCTCAGAAACACAAATTAGAATCAAGCTTATACAGGGAGCAGGGGTGGTACAGTGGTTAAAAGCTCAGCTTTAACCAAAAGGTTGTATGTTCAAACCCACCAACCACTCTGTAAGAAAGAAATGGTGGTCTGCTCATGTAAAGATTATAGTCTTGCAAATCCTCTGGGAATTGCTGCTCTATCCTATAGGCCTGATTTGAGAATGGAATTGACTTCCCAACAATGGGTCTGTTTGCTTTTAGTGTAGCTAAGATATTTTTTTTAATGTCTACAAGGATGTGGGTAAAGCAGAACCTTTATTCATTGCTGATGGGGGGAAAATACGCTGTAGTCATTATGGAAAATATTGTGGTAGTTTCCCAAATTATTAAAAATAGAGTTACCATACAGCTGTCCCTGTCACTGAGCCAATTGCAACTCATACCGCCCCTAGGTTTCTTAGACCACATATATTTACAGGAAAAGGCAACCTCTTTTTCCAGCTACAGAGCAGCCGAGATCTGGCAATTCCATTCCCAGGTATACATCCCAAAGTCTTCAAACCAGAGGCTGAAGGGGATAATTGGACACCAGTGTCCACTGGGGGCACTGTTTAAGTTAGCTCAAAGGTGGAACCGGCCTGAAGGTCCATCCACAGATAAATGGATACATAGATGTGGTAGATCCATGTGATGGACTACTACTCAGCTGGGGATATAAAGAAGCTTTCAAGCACATACGGAGCTGAGGCAAAATAAGAGGAATAAGTCAATCACAAAAGAACAACTATTTTACAACACCCCTTAAAGAAAAGATACACAGGCAAATGTGAAGAAGGGAAGGAAGAAAAGTTTTTTTTTTTTTCTTAATAGAATATTGAACTTTGATTTACAATGATGGAAAAAGTGCACTGATTAAGGTAGGATGGAACAGCTGGTGCCTATATTTTCTGCCAATAAATTAATGTGTGTACTGTAAAAAGTTGAACCGAGTTGGGGGTTGGGGGGACAAGGTAAAATTTCCAGCTTATCTCTCACTCATTGGCAGAAAAACCTGCTTCCCCCTGGGTTTAAATTTCAGCAGGAGAACGTCACACAGATTCACGACAGTGAACACTTATGTTATAAAAGAAAAAGAACAACAACAAAAACCCCCAAAACAAATGCAACACAGCTTCTAGGACAGCAGGTCTCAACCTGTAGGTCATCACCCCTTGGGGGTTCAACCCTTTGGGGTTGAACAAGGAGTTGCCTAAGACTATCAGAAAATACATATTTCCGATGGTCGCAGGAACTGAGACATAGCTCCTCTATGCATCTCCAGAGGGGTCCGCCCACATGTAGACATGCCCACATGCAAGTACCCGGTTCAAAGCCTGTTTCCATTCTACACCAGTGTTCAAGACAAGATTGCATTTATTTGAAATTAGAAATAAATATTTCATAATTGCATATGGTTTTATGATTCACTATGCTTTTGGTATGTTCCATTTGTAACAATGAAAATGCAACCTGCCTATCAGATATTTACATGTGATTCATAGCAGTAGCAAAATTATAGTTATGAAATAGCAACAAAAATTATT
Source organism: Nesogale talazaci (assembly GCA_004026705.1). NCBI lineage: Eukaryota > Metazoa > Chordata > Mammalia > Afrosoricida > Tenrecidae > Nesogale > Nesogale talazaci. The sequence goes on along the minus strand of PVJH01001629.1, from coordinate 138,114 downwards.
TTATGGTTGTGGGTCAACACCACATGAGGAACTGTATTATAGGGTCACAGTATTAGGAAAGTTGAGAATCACTGTTCTTGGGGTGGGGATAAATAGTAATACATTTCTGTTCAACATGGATCCCATGTTTGTCATTTGCCCCTTTTTACCATGTTTCTAAAAGAAGCCACATCATTAACATATGTGATTAGCATTTCAAAGCTCTCTGTTTCTTTGTTATAATAAACACAATGGTTCCTTAAACAATAAGGTTTATTAGCAGGTGTTGAAGGATGAGTGTCACAAAAAACGAGGCTTAATATTACAGCTTACAACCAGGTTTACATGATCATATATTTAATGTGAAGATACGTGAACTCACTTAGTGTGGGTAATAAAACAGATCCATTGCACTGATTGAGTTGATTCTAAAACATGGTGATTTTCTATAGAATTTCCCAGGCTGTCATTACCTATGGGAGCAAATAGCCTCTTTTTTCTAATGTGGGGCAGGTGGTGAGTTTTGAACTCTTCTCTTGGAGTAAGTCGTCACAGCATCACCCGGGTTCGACATCCACATTTTGAGATGCAAAATAGGAGGAGGAGGGCCCAATTCCCTCCTCAAATTATTAGAGATACCTAAAGAACCTCACTCCTTCCTTAAAATGTTAATGGTAGATAACTGTTTGGTGTGTGATTGATAAAATCAGAGAAATAAAAACAATTAAGAGATTAAAAGTTTGCTAAAAGATTAATGCATACATACCCCTGAGAAGTGGGTCTGGGCATAGAACTACAGGATACAAATTAAAACATTGATATTAGTAGTAAATGATGACACAAAGATATTTTGCAGTATTTCTCACTTTCAGTAGAAAGAATGGGGAGTAGAATACAAAGTATAATCTAGATTTTTCAGGAAATTCATATGTATTAATCTGGATAGACTAGAGAAACAAATTCATATACACTCATGAGTGTATATAAAGAGGTTTATATACAAAAGAAATTGAACATTGATAAAGCTTCCCAGCCCAGTACAGTCCAAGGTCATAAGTCCAATATTAGTCCATATGCTGATGCCAATCTAGAGTCATCTTCAGACTCACAAAGCACATGCAATGATCCCAGGAAAATTGTAGACCAGTGGGTACAGAGGCTTTGTGTATCCAGTGGTGGTAGACATCATTGGCAGGGATCTCCCTGTGGCTTCTCCAGCTTCCAGGGCTCAGGGCCCATCAGCACACTGCCATGTGTCTTGTCAGCTGCAATGTCTCCCAGGGACTAAATCTTGTGTTTTCTCAGTAGAGTGTCTCCAAGGGACTGAGTTGTAAGTCTCTCATCTCCATGAGGGAAATATCTTGAGAATTCTGGGAATTCTCAGGAGAAAGCCATTTCCACACAGAGGTCTCATTTGCTATCTCCAGATTGACAGACTAAACTATAACCCTACATTCCCAATCCTGAAATTGGCACAAGAGTACATGACCGCCACATCATGTTTATTTGGAGCCTGTAATTCAAAAAGCTGAGCACGTTTTGTTATACTTGGGGCCATTTCCACATCCTTGCCTAATATTAGACTTTAGAAGTTTCAGCCAAATGAGAATAGACTAATATTTTATGTCAACATCATGTTTCAAAGACAATCCTACAGATAGTTCCTAGTTCCTTTACTGAAAGATGAATGTTGCTTTTATTGTGTATAGTCATACTGTGGCTAGTATACTATTTTTTTCCTTTTCTTTGTTTTTTTTGTTTTGTTTTGTTTCTGGGGTATCACTGCTCTCCAGTGGTGGGAGCAGGATGCCCACCCCACTGCTGGAATTGAACCTCCGTCCCAGTGGGCCGCAGTCCCGCGCACAACCACTACGCCACCTTTTTATACAGTACAATGGACCCTCGATTTCCCCCATATATGTGTAATGTGAAGGCTAAAATCTGACAGCGACTCACTATTGTAATTGTTGAACAACTGAATTCAACATGAATGACCGTGCTAGAGTCTGTTAGTTATGGGTCACTAGCCGAATACAGTAATTAGAAACACTTCTTCCCCTGGTGCAATAGGGTCGAGGGTAGAGTTCTTGCAAGCTATTTTTATTGCTTCAGGAATTCTCTGTTCTCAACATCACTGAGGTTTATATAAATGGTCATTAGGAAAAATTGACTGCATGAACAAAAGTACACTCTGTACTTAGAAAATATGTGTTTTTGCACATATTCCAAGAGGGCTGTGGCAGGGGGAAGGAGGAGGAAGAGAAGTTTTTTTGGAAAATGTCATATACATAAGGCTTTCTTATAGTTAAAAATTCTCACTCTAATTAATATCTTAAATTTGGGTATATCCTATATATTATACTGAGACCCTTAAACCCCATGTGTGTGAATATGAAAAATTAACATAGGAAGATACTTTATCCTCTGAACAAGATTCATCCTGTATATGTGTTTGTTTCTGACACCACAGGCAATATTAACATTACTCAGCTGAAAATATAATAAAAATCCAGTTCTATAGTCCAAGGCTAAAATGTATTTTTAATATCCTCAAGACATCAGTTCAGTTCAAGTTATCAGTGTCATACAGTCTCCCCCAAATAGAGATTGTATCTGAGCCTTAAATTCTCTGAAGGGCCTTACTAGCCCAAGGGGAATTATACTCTAATACTACATACTACTTTTATTTTTATTGGAACTTCTGATGATTTCTCTTTTAGTGTTTTGGTAATTATGTCCTCTTGGGTAGCCCTTTAGAGAAGTCTGCTCATTTGTACAAAATTCTATATATAACTTGAAATTATTGGTGCTTTCATGAGTTTAATAATTTTAATATATTACTTAATAATTACTCACTTCTCTAAAAGCTAATAAGAAGCAAATCATCATGATGCTCTGGAAAAACGACACAGCATTGAAAATCATCCATTGTGCTATATGCTGAAATATATTTGATTTTGTTTTTATTTTCTCAGCATGTGTGTTCCCTCCTGGGTTAGCCCACTACCTGGAGCTCAGAAAGGCCCTATTTCTGAAGCTCTGCAGATACCACCTGGACATCATTAACAGCTTTGTCTTTGAATTTGTGTCTTCTGAGAGAAGGTCATATAAGGAAGAGGCAACCATGCCTGTAATCTTCCCTTGGCAGGATCTGTTAGTCTGTGAAGAGGATCAGTGTAGGATATCTTGCTGTGGGGTGTGGCAATGACCACCCCCACCTTCCTGGAAACAACATGCAGGGCAGGTCTCACGTGCAGATGGCTTGTGTGGTAGATACATAATCTTATGTCAACCTGAGGGTATTAAGAGTGAATGATGTTGAGGTTAGCCTGTCAATCAGGTCACAGCTTGATGATCTCATTTGGAGGTGCAGCAGAGATAAATAGCCCATTGGAAGCTGATCCAATCTCCCTCTGCCTTCCCTTTCCTGCTGTTGAGACACTCAGAAAGTTAGAGGAGCCACGAGGACACTGGCACCAGTGTTGAGGTAAATCCACTGCTACTGGATCTACAAGATTTTTACCCACTGACCTGTGAGTTACCAGCATTTGGCGTCTTTGCACGTGCTGTAAGAGTACGGATTAGTATCAAGCATCTAGGTTAGTATAGGACTCCTGGCCTTGCTCTGGAATTGACTGGGACATTTTCTCAATATACAGAAGAACCCTGGACCTCAGTTCTATTGTGTTTTAAAAGGAGCTTCGAGATGCAATGCACATGACGTCTGAATCAATTTTTCCCGTAAGAAATAACTGACCAATCTCAATAACCAAGTGTTTACCCAACCTTGCCTTTTTATACAAAACATTGCAAAGAAATTTCAAATGAAATATGTTCAGCATTAAATAATATGATTTAGATAAGAAACACAACGTCAAAAAGGTTTGGATCAACTACTGCAGTATGGCCCATATCACGAGATTGATGAGAACTTGGATCTGCAGACACGTATGCAGAGAGGAGGGATAGAGAGAGGGCATTGTTTCAAAGGGGAATCTCCTTCCATAACATCAACTGGTAGCTGCTTTTTTTGGCATCACTGCCCTCTGGTAGTGGGAGTAAGAGGCCCAGTCTTGCTCCTGCAGAGCTGCTGCTGGATTTGAACTTCCATCCCAGTGGGCCGCTTTCCCACGCACAACCACTACCCACAAGGGTTCAGGCTGGGAGTTGCTTTTTAGGGTTTTTTTTTTTTCCTTCTTTGCCTTTTTTTTTTAATAGGACCTGGCTGGTTTTCTTTAAACACACCCACACCCACACCCACACCCACACCCACACCCACACACACCCACATACACACACATCTGTGCCATGTGGTCTGTTGTTGGTGTTTCCTTAAAGGTTTACTGAGAGGGTTTACTGCATTATCTACAACAGTATCTACAAAACAGTTAACCAGTTCCTAATCATGATGATTCTTTGCAAAAAAAAAAAAATTTCTTTGAACCCATATTTTTAATCTAAAAAGAGTACAAAAGTCACAAGAAGTAAGAAAATTAGAGCAAAGAGCTTGAAACACAGCTGCAAAAGATTTAAACAGTGCACATTCTAATGATGCCAGCTAATATCAATGGACAGAAACACAGCTTGCTTTGGTTTACAAAAATCACATGCATTGGGTTGAATTCCAGTGGGTGAGCTCCAATGCAAAATTTTCTGGACATTTCATCTCGATATCTGATTGTGTTGAATACTGATGCAGTTGAGTACTGAATTTTTACTGTACAATTTCTGTTTGATATAAAGCTCTCTCTTACACATCTGTCTCTGAATTTGTTTCTCTAGTCAACCTGAGCTAACACTGCTGGACTCTGAGAGGCAGATCTTCGAACCAACCAACATCCAAATATAAACTGAGTTCAATTACAGGTTTAGTTCTTGAGTGTTGATCTCATCAGTGTATAAGGGCAATGAATTATGGGGAGAAGGAGTTTCTGGTCTGACTTTTCCAGGCCTCTGGCTGACTAGGGCAAGATTCAGTAACCAAATTCAGGGAGACTCTGGCAGATATCAGGTATACTTGACCATGAAGGACCCAGGTCACAATAATGGGCCCCCAGAACTCATGAGGGTGAGCTTTCTTGAAACTGAGGTGGTTGAAGAGGTGAATCCTGATACATCTCCCTCCTTGCAACATTCCATGCATCTGACTGGTGCTTTGATGATTTGGATCAGATTAAGACACCCTCTGAAGGGAGCCATAAAGACAGAATTTTGTCATTTCTATGATTCTACACACATGAATTAAATGTTCTGACACACCACATGAGTAATATAAAGGTAAATGATAAAATTAATTTTATTTAATTTTAGTTCAAATATTAAATAATTGAGTAGCACCTGATGAGAACATTAGAAATATGGAAATAAAGAAAAAAAATAAAAGTATATTATGTGCTCTTTATGGTACATTTTGCTTTTTTATGCATATATATATATTATATAATTCCATAGAGCAATCACTCAAGCAGAATTGAATGATTACTAGCACAGTTTCCTAACATCCTTTTTCTACATGGACCCCTTGTCATTGTCTCCCCTTTACTGCCACCCACTCTACCACTCAATCCCCCTTTCTCTGACACACTTATTCTACTTGTGTCTCTGTAGGTTCATCAATCCTGGGTTTTATATATAGAAAAACAGAAAACACAGCTTAAAGACAATGACATGAAAACTCTGAAATACACTCTAATCTGGATAACAAAAAACAAACAGAACAAAACAGACTAAAAATACAGATAATTTAGGAAACCAGATCAGGTTCAACCTGCATCATAGGGGGGAATCTACTGACACCATTTTAACTGTTCAAGTCAGGTATTTGCTTTCAATCTTCTAATCTTTTCTCTCCAAAGCACTCTGCTTAGTCTTCAATTGTAGATAGAAGGGGTTCTCTGGAAATTTATTTCCTATGTTGTTCCACAAATGAACCATAACTCAACCATAGTCTCCTGTACACTGGGTTCTCATGATTTAGGCTCTCATATGAGTCCCTTCTTCAATTTAGGATTATATGGTTTACTATCGTTCGAGGGCTAATGATGGGGTGCCTCTTCCATGTGTATTTATTTGACGTCTCATTAGATGGCTGCTGGTTGAGACAAAAAAAGCCTTTAATGCCACAGACATTATTTTATCTGCTAGCCAGGCACCATCTACTTTCTTTGCCACACTTTGCTTTAGCACCCATGTCTTTCGTGTTTTCTTCCTGAGGGTGGGTGTTGAACAAGACCTTGACCTAAGAATTAATTGTTCTTATGTTGGAAGTAGAACTGAGTGCAAACCCCAAACCATTTCTGGATCTGTGACTTATTATTGGTCTTTTTTCCTTTTGTTATTACTTGGGGTTTAATACACATGCCATATTACTCTATAGTCCAATCACATCAAACCAAATTGTACAATTGCTTCCATAATGTTTCCCAACATACGTGCCCTTCCTGATCTCCTTGATAGCTTCTCCCATTTTTCTCTCCCATCCCCCTTAGACTCTCTGCCCTACCCCCTACCCTTGTTCTATTTGATGTCCCTAAAGACTCATCAATTCTCGGTTTCATTTATCAAAAATAAAAAAAGAGAAAAACCTGAAAATACTAATAACACAAATTCCCTAGGGTGACCGTTAATGACATAGCACCTCTGCGAAGCACCCTACTGTGAACAAGTATTAGCAAACATTTTCCTTTTGGGACAAGAAGGATATCTTTTTATCTTGCACTGAGTTCTTGCGTACCATACATTTGGCCTTGGCTTTGGAAAATAGAAGACAATTAAGACAAAACTTGTAGTGCAACCAATGACACCCCTAACTTCGCTGAGCACGGAAAGATAAAACTGGAATGTAGACACCTGTGTGCCAATCCTGCTTTCCAGACACATACCCTGTATTTGATAGTTACTTGACAAGTCTTTCTACTTAAAATGCATTATTTTTAAAGAGACTCTTAGTCATGCTTCAAAAAAAAAAATGAGGACAAAATTAAAACCTAAAAGGTGACTTTTTAAAGTACTGCATCCCAAACCATATTGGATTTGTCCAACTACTGCTTTCTCAAACAGGAAGTGAATGTTTGACACAGATTAGTGCAAACTGAAGTTACTTTTCCTTGGTTTTGTGGGAATGAAAATGCTTAGTGAATAGAGTTAGTGAATTCTTCTTCGAGAGAAATGAGCTAACTTAAGGTGCTAAACCAGAGAAGGAAATGTGGTTTAAAATCCATATTTTATGTAATGATGGGGCTACTAGCTTCTGAGTTAAAGGAAGCAAAATTATATAAAGGAAAACTACAGTATTTGCAAACTCTTTAGCATAATTATTGAAATGGAGCAAACGTATAGGAAGTATGATGCTGGTATTAAAACAAATTTGAGTCTACTACAAAAAAAGAAAAGATAGTCCAGCCTCAAAGGAGTCTGTTTCAATGAGACAGAGTTGGTTTATCTCGAGAACAATATTCAGGCTTCAGATGGTGTTCAATAGCCTAATATTGACTCCTCTTATCTGTCCTCAAGGAACACAACTATCTTGTCGGACTTAAGGGGTAGAAAAAGTGGTGGATAGTAATTAGAAAAGCTTGTCCATTAAAACTGCCAGAAAGTGTTACAAAACATCAGAGAAGTAGACCCCTAGGGCAAAGAATTGCCCCCAAAGAGAAAGCATTAATTGCTACTCCTAAGATTCAGATTTTCTTCTCATATCTTGAGAAAATCATTGCCCATCAAAATCACCAGTGTCTGCTTGGTACCAGAAAAATTAACCCAAATATGAGCAACCCAGGATCTTTTCAGGAGTGATAATATCTAGCTGCATTTTAAGGAAACAATGATATTTGGAAATATTATCTTCTAAGGGTAGGCATCAATTCTAACAGAAGAAACTGCATTTCCAAGGACATGGGATTAAAAAGATGCTATGAAGTTTAGTTTGTCTAGAAAGGGTGTGGAGTTTGAGAAAACTATCAGAAATGTTGAAAGAGAAATAGGCCAGGCCTAGGCCCCAAAAGGTGGCCCATAGCGATGCACATTGTTCACAAGTTCCTGGGTTACTTCAAAGGGTTGAGGGGTCACTACTACCTACTCTCATTTGGAAGAAATCCCTAGAGATCAACTACCAAAAAGTCACTGGCTGGAAACCATTAAACATACGATTGCAGCCTGACTCACCTAAGATCACTATGAGATGGAGCCAATATAATATCAACTAACTAATCCCAAAAGCTTTACCCTCTAGGACGTGGACTTTGGGTTTCATCAACAAGGCATCAATTTTAAGCAGGAAATGACCATTTGAAATTTGCATTGAAAAATGAACATGCTGTCTGGCAAAGAAGCAATACATCACAAATGAGGAAATACGGTCATATGAGCAAATGAGTTGAGGCTGTTGAAGCCATTCAACAGGTAATGCATTATGAAAGGTTGAATGACAGGGAGTAGGAGGTGGGAAATATAAAGAGTCCAAATTAAGAGGCCTTTAATTATTATTGGAAGGAAGGAAATGAGATTAGCTTCCAAATTTTTGACAGGCGAGAACATGCAGTGCAATGTATTAAGGTAGGAAGAACGTAAGACGGAAACAAATCTGAGTGGGAGAGAGGACCTCTTCGTTACAGTTACATAATCTGGCATCAATTTGGGAATTGAGAGGATTCAGAGTGAAGGGGTAGAGTCTAGTCTGTCAATAAGATCATAGCCAATGAGGCCACTGTGTGAACATGGCCTTCCCTGAGAACTATGTGAATTCCTGGATATTTTCTCGTTGGTGGTAGGAAAACTCTGTCTTTCTCTACCCATTCCCTGAGATGATACAATACCGACAAGACATATGGTACTACACTCTGGTTGCTGGAGAAGCCACATGGACCTATCTTGATATAACCAAACCTCTGGAGTCGGAGAAGTCACAGAGACCCCTCCCAGTGCTGAGATGCTTATAATGCTGCAGGATCCAGAAAACTTCCAACCCATTGGCTTATGATCTTCTGCTTTAGACATCATTACATGTGTTTTATGAGTCTGAAGAGGACTATATAGAATGGTGCTGGACATATGGGCTAATATTAGATTTATGGATTTGATCTGTACTGGGCTGGAATGTTTTCTTAATGTTCACACTGCTCGTGTACATAAACCTCTTTCGTATACACTTATGAGTCTCCTTGAATTTGTTTTCCTAGTCTACCCGGACTGACACACCAGTGTTCGGCTCTGAGCATGAGAACAACTTTCGGTGTAATTTATTGGCATCCATGGTAGCACAGATGGTTAAGTGTTCATCTAAGAACCAAAAGGTTCACCGTTCAAAGTTGTCCAGAGGAATTGAAGAAGGCAGGCCTGGCATTCTTCAGAAAGCTCCCAGACGTCACAGTCTTCTGAAGCAGTTCTATTCACGTGTACAGAAGCCCCGTGGGTGGGAATTTATTGGAAGGCAACAACTAACAAAACAACATGAATGGATTTCTCTGACGTTCAAGGCAGAGAAAGGGACTCAGAGAAGAGCTGAAAGTTTGAGTAGGAAGCTAGAAGAGGATTCATTTAGAAAAGAATACAGTCAAGAATAAAACCTAATAAAAAGTGAAGAGAAAAGAGAAAGGAATACAGAGATTACCCAGCAAGAACAATAAAATGAAAGTCAACAGCAGGTCAATGGTATGAGTAATTATATATTTCATTGGGAGTCTATGCCTAAGTACTGAAGCATTGAGAAGATCAAAATTTCAAAGGACTTACCATGGAATAGATCAAAGTGTCAAAAATACCCCTCTTCCTGTGATCAGCTCTTGACAGAACCAGGTGTGGAGAGGTCCCTTGGTCTGTTCAGGTGGGATATATTTGCTCAGGAAACCTATCTAACTAATAATTGCTTAACTGAGTCTGGACACAAAGTTAGAGTGAGAGAGGTTAAGGAATGGAAGAAGTTACTTGTGGGGAGTGGGCAAATGATTTCTAGTAATAGGTTACAACTACACAGCGAAGTAGATAAAATGAAGGATCAGGAGACAAAATAGACTACTATTTTAATTTGCAATCATGTTTATGGAGCACTTGCTGTGAGTGAGTTTTGAAGGCTCACACCTACTCCGGAGCTTCCAGAGTTGAAAGAAATTGAGAGTTGGGCATAGTGCTTCACATTTTGGACCAGAATAGGGTCGAATTTCAGGTTCTGAAATGAGAGCCCCTGTAGGGCTGCTATATGCTGGAAACAACTTGAGGGCAGACAGTTTGTTGCTGCTGTTTCGGGAGGACCTGTAAAAATGAATGAAATGGAAGCACAGTCTCCTCCCCTAGGATATTCAACCACTGAAGTCATCCTGGAGCAGACTGGAGCAGAACCAGGACACCTACCCTATTTCCTCACCTGATTGCTTGTCCACTAGGGGCACTTCTCCTGAAATCATCTCAGATGAGAATTTCTGTCCTACTAATCACTCGACGAGAGGCCTTTCACTCAGTCTACAACTCAGCACTAGGTGAAGATGGACAGGCGTAAGCAATAGGTTAAAGCAAGCTTCCATGGAATTCTTCAGGAGGCCAACATAAATAAAATATTTCAAGTTAATTCTTACATCTGAACACCTCGAGCATAAAATTTCTCTTTCAATGCTCAGAGTGACTCACAAAATAAGATTTATTTTCATCTCAAATACATAGATGAAAAAATTGATAGAAACAAAATCTAAGAGATGGTCTCCAGGTCCCAGAACCACTTAACACATTATAGACTGGAATTTTTTTTTCTTACCAACTTACCCAAGTGTTTAAACTGTTAGGTTTTTTTTTTTTTGCATTAAACCATAAATGTATGGGTTTTTGCATTAAACTATAAACATGAGTAAACTTGGGATCCATCCATGTTAATGTGGCAGAACCAGGATCTGTCTGATTCTAGAGACAGTATTCTTAACAATGTAATCTAGTAAAACAGATCTTTCCAGAACCACACAGGACAATGAACTTCACTCTTAAAGCAAGCAAAAGACTTTGAAGATTTCAGATGGGAAGATGAAAATTTATGTGTTTGAAATATCACCTCAGTTACAGTTTGGAGGATAAATCCATTGAGAAGGTAAATTTGTTTGTTTCCGGAATAATCATAAGCAAGAAATGTCAAAGACTTGCACTAGCTGAGACAGCTGCAGAGCGAAAGAGAAGCGATGAACCAGTGTATATGGAGACGTGAAATACATTATGTACTTTAGCGCATCCAATATGACTCACAGAAGAGAGGCCATAAATAAATGTTTAGATTTTATGTGAAAGAGAGATGATGATAATAAGAATTCCTAGGCACCACAGGTAACAAAATTGCTGAATAACAATGAAAAATCTTACTCCTATTTTCATGAATCCTCTCAGTCTTTTTGCCACCCTCTTTTTGCAGCTGTCATTGATAACGCTCCAATTGTTGAGAAGTACTTAGGGGAAATGCTTTTACAAGTCATCAAATGCCAAAGCTCCTCATTAGTGCTTAAGCATTGTGGACATTTATGGCTATTCCTTCGTCGTGAATATTATCCCATTAGGTCGAAATGTTTTATATGTCTTTGTGGAAAGACACTACAGCCTGAAAAATTCCAATTATTATTATTATAATTGTTATTATTTTATAAGCATTTGCAGAATTGTCTCATTAAAATGCGGTCTTCCATTTCTCTTTCCAGTGCTTTTGCTTCCTCATAATCTTAGTTGTTCTCACTAATGGAAGGTATTCTATTGAAAGCATCCTTTCAGAAGAAACAAAGTCTATTTTTGTTGCTACTTCATAACTGTAATTTGCTACGGTTATGAATTGGGCTACCCCTGTGAGAGGGCCGTTCAGCCCCAAAGGGGTTGCAACCCATAGGTTGAGGAACACTCTTCTATACCAACATGTAAATGAGAAAGAAAGTGGGTGAATAGTTTAATAACTTAATTTTAGGACAAAAATGACGATAAAATATATAACAACAGAGCTCTTTGTAAAGAACCAATTGCAAGCAAAAGGGGAATAATCCTAAATTGCCCAAAATAAATATCATTGATATCGGGTTTTTCTCCTTTTTGCTTTCTTTCCTCAAAAACCACCTTTGTTATTCAAAACATGAAAACAATTGAGGGCACTTGATAAATATTACCCACAGAGGGAATACAGCTCTCTTTAAAAATATAGCTAAAAAAGGGTCCCTATGGTTATGTATTTTTCAATTATAATACAAGGGTCTGACTTTGCATGACAATTGTGTGTTTGTGAATCTGTCTCCTTTCCTGATAAAATGGAAACAATAATCCACCATGTTTCATAAGATTATTGAGATGATAAAATGATAAAGCATCTGAACAATTCTGAGAACAATGCTGTTGAAATTGTTCACTGAAATAATTGTAATTATTATTGCTCCCTCTAAACTCTTGTACCAAAATTATAAAACTTAGCTTGTATTTACTAGATTACCATCTTATTTTGAAGAGTGTTCAAAGTATTCATTAGGATAAAAGGATACAACATTAAAAAATGAATAGGTGCACTTCTGCTTAAATATTTTAAAATGTTTCAGGTTAATGTTCTTACATTTGCTATTTTGATGATACTTTAATTTTCCCACAATTGATGGAGGACAAAATTACTTAAACTCTCAAAAATTATAAATATTTTTTCAAGGCATTAACTCACAGGCATGGTATATCAATGTGTAAATAAACAGGTGTGCCATAAGTTTCCTTTTACTTTTAAATACAGTAATGACCAATACTAATGTTGTATATTAAGAAAAATATCTGCTCAATTCAAAATTATCACGAAATTCATATTTTTCAAATAACCAATTTGACAGATGACCTTATTAAAATGCTTTGTAGCAAGAAAATATCATAATAATGCACTTGAAAGGAAATGAGAAATCATTATTTTTTAATTATTTGAGACAAAAGAGGGGGTACACTCCCACAGAAAACAAAAAAAGGATAATTCTCTGCTAGTATGCATTTTTCTTGCTAGGTAAACATCAAGCAACTTGCTCTGAACTTGTGCACACAGTGGAGTCACCTGCAAAGGTTCTCTCTGGTCACAGTGAGCTTTTTCATGAAAGCAGTTTTGCTTGAACCTTTTTTTTTTTTTATGGCTGATCTAAGAAAAAAGCATGCAACTGTGAAATTTTGTTTCCTGCTCATGAAAAATGCCACAGGAACTGTTGTGAGATTGAACAGAGCTTATAAGGACAGCATTATAAGAAAAATTCAAATGTATGAGTGGTTTTCTCATTTCAAAATGGGTGGAATGTCAATTGATGACAAATTTTGTTTTGGACGTCTGTCAACTTCCTGAACAAATGAAAATGGTGACTCACAGTGCATTTGGAGCTCATTCCACCAATGAAGTTTTTTTTTTTTTTAGAGGTTCTGAACAGATTGCAAAAAGTGTGTGACAAAAACATCTGCTTTGTGGCCAGAGGGGGAACTGGTGAAAGACAGGTTTTGCCCCCACGAGTGTGTACCTGTTCATGAAGCCATCTCAGTGCGCCAGGTTTTGGCAAAAAAAAAAAAAAAAAGAAAAGAAAAGAACAGCGTGCTTCTCTTGCTTCACACAACTTACTCATCTCACCTCACTCTGTGCAACTTCTTTTTGTTTCTGAGAATGAAAAGGGTCTTGAAAGCACAGCAATGTAATGACACAGAGGAAGTGAAGAAAGACACGAGGGAGGTGCTAACAGACATCCAAACAGATAAGTTTGAAAAATGTGTCCAAGAGTGGAATCACAGATTTGACAAATGTCTTGAGCATAATGGAGAGTATTTCGAAAGTTATAAGGTTGCTTTATAAAAATTATATAAATGTACAGCTTTGGATAAATAAAAATCTGTTTTTGGGGGGTATGCACTCATATGAATAGAGTAAGTTTATAACCTACCTTTCTTGTTCTCTTTCAAATTTTTCTCTTTTCTAACAATAAAAATTAATTTTCTCACAGTCTAGTGGAAAGCATTCAGAATTCTGGATGCTAACACTTGGGGAAACCATGTACTGTTGACTTGGAAATAAGGGGGGTTTGGGGAACTCCATGAGTCTTGGGCAACTATTTTATCCCATCTTTCCCCTGCTTGCTCATTTAATTCTTATATTTTGAAGAGATTGACTCAGGTACATCCTATGCTAATGCTAGCACATTTAGCATAACAAAACATCCCTTTTTTCATAACAACTGGAATAAAAGTTAGGATTTACAATACTTATTTGGAGGAGAAATTAATATGACCCATAGATTTCTTCCCTTTTTGTTTTTTTCATTACAGAGTAAGAGACTATTATGTATCAAGTTGAATTAATATTTGTGCCCTTGAATTTTCCTTGGGCATTTTAAACATTAAAGTTTATATCCCTTGGAAGTTAATAGTATCTGGATTTGGAGAAAGTGTCTGGGTACACAATATATGGTTGAGAAAATTTTTTATAGACCATTAATTTACAAACAATGATTTTCATTCCCAAAGGAAACAGCTTTGGGTTGTTAACAAAGAAGGAAAAAGAAGCATTAAGCTAAACTAAAGAATTTATGGGTTAAGGGAAGATAGGAATTTACCTAATGGGAGAAGATAAATCAAAGGATCAGCAGTAAGTTAACTATTGGGAGTTGTAAAGTAGTTTAATCTATTGAATACAAAATTGATTATCTGAAATGCTACCCCTCATATGATTAAAAATAAAATACTGTCAAAATAATAATTATATTCTAATATATATCCACCAGAGCCTCACTGGTCTCAAATATATTTGTCATTTTTTATTGATTAATTTCAATTAGCATAATGTTCTCTAGGTCCAGATGCCCTGATCATCCCCACAAAAGATACCACAAAAGTTTTTAATGAAATATAAATCCTGGCACAACAAATTAAACATTATCAATAGGAGGAAAGAAGTGAAAATAAAATGTAGGTTTGCATCACATTTCTGATACATGAATATCATAACAATAATGACCAGTGTTTGTCCTCTGAGAATAAAGTCTAATGGCTCATCCTGACATTAATCACAAATTGTGTGATATTTCCGATGATGGAGTCAGAAGTAAAATCAAAAATGTAATGATTCCAGATCTAAATCTTGGGTTATCTTTATCTAGATATTCGATTAATTTATTTTTTCCAGGTGGGAGAAAACTTCATGCTAAAGATCCATAACTACTTTATGTGTGGGGGGAGAGGCGGCTTCAAGAAGTTCACGGATACTTGGAATTAGAAGGTCATGGGCATTTTCCATGAAACCCATATGATAATTGTGCACAGTATTTTGGTACTTTAAAATAATATGGGCTATTTTATAACATAATAGTAAGACTGACAAAATATTCTTTACCTAAATTATGAATCGATTAAACATTGTATTCGACGAGGGACATGGAATTTTGTACCTGTCCTAGGCTGTGCAGGAAATGTCTATTGTGTATGTCCTAAACCCTCTCTTTCAAAGCAGTGAGATAAATTACCTCATGCAGGAGCATGATGTCCAGTCCCCCTACAGCTAAAACTCTTGCAGGTGTTCCCCTGGCACTAAACCACTAAGACTTTTCCCCTCCCCTTCTAGTTTTTGCCCTTTTCAATGTTCATCGCCTGTTGCAAATGACTGAGGAAATATTCCACCCAGTTGCCACAGATTCAGCCCATCAACAATAGAATCAGACATGCTTGGGCACTGCACCGTCCCCACGATCAATTGCTGATTAGGTCCTTGTGATGCATGGGATTTGCACTGGCTGATTTTCAGAAGTAAGATGCCAGGCCTTTTGTCTTTAGTCCCTCTTAGACTGGAAGAGCCTCGAACATTGGCTTGTGGCAGCAAACAAGCCTCCACTGAGAGAAGGGAGGTGACAGCACTTGCGTTGTGCAAGCCGGAAAGCTAGCACAGAAACACCAACGTCTCCTGGTGGTGAATGTTCTCAGCACAGTCGGTTCCCAGTCGTAGCAACAGTGCACAACAAAACAGAGGTAGGTGGGGATGACTACTAAAAGGACCCTACATAATGGGGGTGAGGACGTTCCCTGTGGCCAGATAATGTTGCCAGATAATCTGGTGATTTTCACTCAGCTTTATCCCTGGGAAAACTAAATTTACCATTTGAAACTGAGTCCTGTGGATACCTGTGATCCAGTTCTCTGATCTGTACTGGGTTCCTTGAATATTCCTAACAAACTGACTGGCTTACATTGACAGCTTTTCTTTGCCTTTGGCATGTCACTGGACATTCCAAATGCAGTAGATTTGAGAACTACCAATTGTTCCAGCAGTGAACTTCACATAGTATTCCTTAAATTTTGCATATTCAGCTTTCATTGTGACTATACATTGAAGCCAACCACCTCAATCTATGCTAACAAAGACTTTTACACAGGAAGTGTCAGTGAAATTTTGGCTCATTTGATCTTGATTACTGGATGTACACAACATTTTTGCTATGTCAATTGTTATTTTGAGGTAGTCAGTTTTTCTAAAGGAAAATTTCCAATAATAAGTTTGATGGCCTGAAGTCCAAGTTGATGAAAATAGTACTTTTTCCAAAAAATAAAATTTCAGGGGAAACATTAACACCTCTTTCTCTGACACGGAACATAATTTTTTAGCAAAGACCTCACAGAACTGAATTCTTTTTATGGTTTTGAGTCTTCACTGGAGGGCAGGGATCTCCCGGCCTCATATATTTCTTTCTTAAACTTCCTGAAACAGCTAAATGGAACAGCTTCCACTTTTTATTTGAGTAGCACAGAGAACAGAAAATAACTCCTCATCACAGAAGGTGTCATCATAAACTAAGTTTGTAAAAAGTGACAGGATCCTTGGAAATGTTTCAAGTTCTCAGAGGACATAAAGCAAACCTGGAAACCCAACACTGACTCACATGGAAGACTCACTGAAACTGCCTGCAAGGGTGTCTCCCTTATGCTGCCCCAGCCACATTTCAAAATCTTGCCATTGCAGTATCTGCTAATTGACTACACTAAGAATGCTGTAAAAGTGCTATGTGGGCACCAACTCCAAACTCATATGCATAGCCCAGGAAGACTAGAATGTGTTCATTTTAACATTGTATTCATAGTGAATGACAGAACCCACTCAACACAAAGAAGGGTAGAAAGAAAGAAGGAGGGAGGGAGGAATGGAGGGAGGGAATAAGGGAAGGAGGGAGGGAGGGAAAAGAAAAATGTACAAAAGAAAAGTCACTTAAAAAAAGTGGGCAACAATTGCAGAAACAAATCAGCCAGCACTATCTATGCAACACACAGATTTGTCACAGCCAACCTGATCATCAGTACACAGTTACTAAACTCCCATACCTATAACATATTGCATTGGTCTTGAAAGCAGCTTACCTAGTTCCTACTGGACTTAGGCTTTATATTCAGATTCATAAAGAGACTATTTGAATGGTAAAACACACACATGAATCTAATTATAAGTGTAATTTTTGGAGCTAACTAGAGTATGTTTAGTTCATTTGAATTCTAGCAAAGGAAAACCATTTGTTGTATTTTACCATATGGCTTGGAATTTATCAATTACATCAAAGCTCTTTGGTATGGATGACAGAAAATGCAAATCCCAAGATCCTGGTTTTCTTTGAAGTAAAATAAATTGTATTTTCACTGCTCTAAGGAAAATAACTGCTTTTAGTACTCTGACATGTACTTTGTTGTATGATGAATACTTGTGCAATATAAATGTTTCATCTCTAATTTATGTATTTGGTGAGACTGAATTTTTCTCTTTTTGTATGGTACCTTTCAATCGCATGGCACAGCTAAATTCTACTTAATTCTCTAGAACCCAACATTTTGCTTGGTAAGTTTTTAACTTACTCAAACCCTCCTATAAAAATGACATGATTTATATTATTTGTCCTGTACTATTTTGCTATTAGGTATCACAGGATGGGAGATTTTAGTTTTACCAGAAAAGCAATGATGTATGTACTTGTATTTATACACTTCATACTCTTTTGTTCTATTGAGTGTTAATTGAGGCTCTCTGCACACTTTAAGCAATTTTAATTAAATGTCACTGGCATTAACACATTTTTAATAGTCTTTGTTTTTCCTCCTGCGCATTGTAACCCCCAGCCCTTTTAAACAGATAATTGCCTCAGCCAAAATGACTCTCCTCTCAGATGTCTGCAGTAAGGACCGCTCATCTCATTTAGATCCCCTCAAAACAACCACTGTCACCACCAGTCCTTTCCCACGCAGTCCTGCCACTCCAACACATCCTTTACATCACTACAAGTTTTGGGTTCCAAACTTTCAGTTTTTAGTTTGGATGGAAATTAACTGAATGCTGGATATTCCTCTGGTGTGTTTACATGCAGATCGCAATATATAGATGGATGTCACTTAGAAAGAGCTCTGCATATATGTGTTGAATTAATAAATGAACCCCTTCAAAGTGCCGCCATATACTGATTTTTTATAAGTGGCATCTATTCTGGCACATATTTCATCACATACTTTTGCTATATTATGGAAAGTCACATGAGTTTTCTTCTTCTTCTTCTACTTTTCTCCTCTGTTATTCTCTCTCACACCTTCAAGTAAAAATTTTTGACACAAAAGCATTCAATGGCCCAATCAGATGGAACTATTTCCATATCAGTACTACTTTCTTTGGCAGGTACCCGAGTTCTTCATGGGATGTCTGGGTGGTGCTTATACTTTTCATTTTTTTCACCCAGGAGAAAGAAATGCATTCTTTTGATCAGTAGGCTCCCATTAATCAGGTATAGTTGCTTCATGATGGAATCTATCTGATACCCAAGAAAGGCTTATAGACATGCTACCATATGACAATTGGCTATTTCTTCTCAGATTTATATACTTATAAATGTCCATAACTTTCCTCCTGATACTAGGTACCAGAAAAACACACCAATGTCTTGAATCATAGGTCATAAATCTGAAGTTTGGGGGGAGACAAAGATTCAGCATTTTTGAAACCATTTCATTGGAATATAATTTGCAACCCTACATTTAGCAGTTCAATTGTATTAAAATGAGTTATATAATCAGCACCACAGTAATTTTGGATTCTCTTCTTCTTCTTGTCCTCATTGCTATTAGCTCCCTAATTTTCACCCACACCCTCCCAATGATACCCCCACAAACCATTTGTCTAATTACTGCCTTTATAGATTTACCTATCCTGGGTTCAGACACAGGAAAACACACCAAAAATACCGCTAGTAATAATACAAGGAGAGCAAAAAAAGAAACACCTCAATTGAAAAGAAAGCAAATATTAAAAACTAGAAAAAATTTAAAGTGACTCAAAAGGTAGACCAACTGACAAGGTGTTAAATTTTAACCAAACAGCACCTTCAGTAATCCACTTGGGCCATTAGCACCCTGTCTATGGTCAGAAAGGAGTCACCAGAAGCTTAGTCCATGTGTATTTCCCCCAAGTTTAATTATTTTTGTAAAAGAATCAACTTTAAGATGGGTCCTAAGGGAGACCAAATGAAAATATATTTATGTCTTCCACCGTCAACTTCATTATATTTACCGCGTGATAACCATTCCTCAACTCTGGTCCAAGGAGATTCACGAGAAGTTTACGCATGTGTGAATGTTGCAAAGACATTTTCAAAGACCTAAGAGATATATCATTATTAGTGAGGGGGAGTTCAGATTGGGGACCCAAAGCTCATCAATAAGTGAAGAGACATCCTCTTACAGAGGGGTTATAGTGAGGAGATGAGCCTGTCTAGGTGCAGTGTAGTAGCAATGAAATGTTCTCAAATGCTTCCTCCCACCGACTATCATTATCCCAATTCTTCCAGACAGATTTGGCTGGACCAGGAGATGCACATTGGAGTCGAAACGTGGATTTTAGGATAGATAATCCCTTGAGACTTGTGGGGAGTGGTGACACTGGGAGGGTGCAGGGATGGTGGAAAGGGGGAACAAATTTCTTGGGTCTGCATGTGACCTCCTCTCTGGGGTGTGAACAATGGTGGGTGGGTGGGGGAGATGAGTGAAGTGACACATTATACAGTGTAAGATATGAAGAGGTAATAACAATTTGTAAGTTATTGGAAGTTCAAGGGAGAGGAGACGGGGGAAGGGGAAATACGGGAAATTGAAATTAAAAAAATAAAAAAACTAGAGGAACGAGGGGAAGAAGACCTTGTGCTGGAGGGGTTCAAACAGATAATGTAGATGAATGTAGCAATATGTATACAAATATGCTTAAAACAAACGTTGCATTAAATGTATGAGCCCCCAATAAAATCTATATTTAAAAAAAGAGATTTTGGACTTTCAATGTCATCCATAATTTTCTGCAACCCATGTTCAAAATTTAAGCTGTGGTACGATTCCCTCCTTTAGGTTTTGATCTGATGACTTGCAATCCTCAGATCACACAAGCTAGTGTAGTCCTTCCATGTGGACTGAGTGGGGGCCTCACTTAGACGACTGCTTGTGTGAAAACAAGCCTTTAGGAACCCAGGTACTATTCTGATCCAGCTCTTCTTACAGACCTTCTGGACCAGGCTGATCTTCTCCCTAATATATTCAGTAATTATGGAAAATATACTCTTGGATAAGAATCCCTGGTGATACAGTCAACCAAAATGTCCATTGCTAAGCACAAGGTCCACCCAAAGGCACTCTAGGAACAAGTCTTGTTCAAAAAAGTCTGCCTTTGGAAATCCTATGGAAAATGTGTGCTGAAACATACGGGGTCACCATGAGTGGGAACTGACTGGACAAAAACGGTTTCCCATTGAGTGATTATGTGGTGGACTGACAACCACAAGGCCAACTCTGGGAAGCCGTGAGCTGCTCCTTGAGAGGAAAGTAGAGTCAAGAGTTCCAGTCTCAGAAATCCACAGGGGCAAATCTATTCCGTTTGAAAGAGTTTCTATGAGTTGAAATTTATTGCCATGAGGGAGTGAGAGGGACGTGTGAAAAGAACACAGCTACTATTTTCCTGGTAATTACAAGAGTGGGGAAAGAGAAAATTTTAAGTAAACAAATAATAAGTAAGTTTAGATAGCAATAAGTAGTGAGAGTTATAAAGATGAACTGATTATCTATCGCCTATTTTTCAATCTCTACATAAACACATATGTATGCACACAAAGATAACCTACTTATGCTGGTTATTACCTTATGCAAAACTAGACTTACATTTAAAATTACAAGAGCCAAATAAGACAATATTTCTCAAATATGGAAAATTTGAGACATAATGTATTACACAATACCTAAATGCTCTCTTTATGAATGCTTTGTCTTAATACCTCTGACAAAAGAAATGCCCAAGAGATTACATAATAAGACACATGTGTCTCAAATGACATGTTCTCTAAAACATTTAGAAAATAGCCTATTAAAGGTCTCTAAAATATGAAGCTAAATTACATGACTAAAGCGGGCTGAATGCCATAATGACCGGTTCATATTTGAAAATAAATATGTAACTACACATTACTTGTGACCCTCGGGAAAGCATATTTCTTTTCATGGAAATCTGGACACCCTCGGGTTAATAGCCACTGTCTTTTGCTAGCTGTGGAGCAGATCATCTTAGCACGAATCCCTTTCTTTCTGTGACTCTGCTGCTGTGCATGGTTTGTTAAAGGTCAGAAGGTGTTTCCATGACAGTTGCAGTGCAATGGTCATCTGTGGAAGATTAGATTTCTTTATTGTTTTTTGAACATATCTATTACAGCTAATATGAAGGATCAGCAGACATTTGTATTTAAAACTAAGAAATAATGAATAATCTTAACAATTTAATTATAACTCGTTCTTATACATAAACCTGATTTTAAGAACACTTAGTATTATTTTCTAATAATTATATGTATTTTAAATATATTTTGATCATTTTAAATAGCATCCTTTTTATGCTAAAATCTTATGATAAGATTTTAAAATGAGGAGATTTTGTATTATGCTTTTTTTAAGATTTGGCAAAGGGTAAATTTTCTGATAGGATTAAAGTATAAATGCACAAGCCTTTTTTACTTTTTTCAATAGGTTCGCTCCAACTGTATTTTCTCATGTTTATGTCTTTGACTCCAACTCATATGAAGGCATTAATGACAATAAAAGTACCAATCGGTTGTCATTTGTAAAAACAAAGCAGGAGAACTTTGTTTTCAAATTCTGCCTTCAAAGTCTCACCTTTATGAGGTTGTTGATCTGAAATCTTGTTCTGAACGTGAAGATTGTCTGTTGCATAGAGAAACTGTGCCAAAGAACATTGACATCTCACACACAAGGCCCTGATCGCTTTACCATCAAGGCCTCCTCTAGTGTACTTTTCCTTTGCAGACAAAAATAGAAAATCTTTGCAAGGTGTGAGAATCAAAGTACACACAAAAACCTAGTTATGTAAGCGATTCATTCTCCTGATAGCAAACTGTCCCCAATCTCTCAGTCTCCTTTGCCAAGCGTCTTCTAAAATAATAATGATAGAAACTTACATATTCTACTTCTGTTTTCCTTAATTATCTCTTTCTTTTTATATAGCCTCCATCCCCCAAATTTAGTTTTGTCAAGAAAAATATTTAATTGAAACTTTTTAGAAAGCATGCCTGTGCTGAAAAATTAATCAGCAAAATCAGCGAGCTAATTTTAATGATGATTACTATTTTAATGGGTGGGTATTTTTAGCTCTATCTGGAATGCAAAAATGCTCTCTGACTCGGTGAGATTTAAAGTGAGTTCCAACTGCATTTTGCCATATCTAACAAGCACAGATAGCTCATTATCTTAATTCAAATTAGAAAGATATTTATAGAATAAACTAAGATGCTGCAGCGCAGGTAATGAATAAATGATGCAAGAGGAGACCAATTTCATAGAAGTGGGTAATGCGACACACACTGTAATGGCTGCAGCCAGTTAACTGTCCTGCTGGGAAGTACAGTGATTTCATTCTATCCCTCTTTTCTTATTTTACCCGGGCGGTGGGGGAAGAAAACATATCTGTCAATTTAGGTTAAGGCTGTAAACTACTGCATTACACCTGGTGGGGTGTGTTTATGATGCTCATTAATCAAAGGCGTGTGCTGTATGTCTGGTACTTAGGCAGAGTCGAGAATGGAATTTTCCATGGAACATCATGTAATGAATTGCTATGACTCATAATGTGCTCTCATAAATAAGTCCTCTATGAGAAGTACATTGTAATAGTCACTGTGTAAGATTTCTGAACCAATAGTTTTTGACCTCAAAAACTGTTATGAGAACAACAGTTTCTGCCATTTGTTTTCACAGTTGAAGCATTAGGTGGAACCATAATATTTACTACGGCACATTTGTTCACGGTTGCTGTAATATATTGCTAGGCACCGTCCTGCCTCTGTGGGAGGAAGGGGAGAAGACACCAAGGGGAGGTGTCAAGGTTTATTTCCTATTGCTAACTAAAACCAACCAAACAAACATGTAATACGCTTGTTTGTTGAATACCCAAGCGGAGTAAAATTAATTAGCTTGAAACGTAACGAGAAAAATCTAAGGGCAGGGAGGAAGGTAGAGAGCGCGGCCATGTGGAACTGGAGTTAAAAATAAACGAAACAGGTAGCTGAGATCTCGGGCTTCCCAGAGCAGCAACAATTCCATCTCCTTTGGGCTCCCCCATTCTCAAGGACAATGACCTCAGGAACGGATGGCTTTTCTCCGCCCACTCAATCCTTCTTCTTACCTAGAAGACTGTTGATAAATGACCAATTAGGGCTTGTGACTCCAGTAGCAACTGGCCTGAAACTAAAAATATGTCATCCCTGGCAACAAGTATCCATCAAGCAGCAAAGAGGCATGGCTGCTATTCACCTGCCCACCCGGAGACCAGAGATAGTCTGTGAAACATCCCAGGGGCTCTCAGCCTTCCCTTCGCTACGTGAGAATAAATACAATGAAATGTGAAAGGATGATTTTCCTTTCCTGAAAGACAGTTTTGTCAGTCATCTCCTCTCTTGGAAATATCTATCGAACCTTTTTATAATAAATGAGATTCACCTGATTAGGGGGATACACAGCTTTCATTTCAGTTCTCTGATTTTAGGGTTTTCAAAGAAGCCTCTTCATTTGCAGAAAATCTTATATCATCCCTTTTTTTTAGGACTTCATTTCAATTGCCTGAAAAGGCAACACTCATAGTTTCAAGCTATCATTTATGAGCGTATACAAATCCACATACCCAAACTCACTTTTTCCTTGTTTCTTATTCCCTGACTTTAAATACCAAACAAACGAAAAAGGCTGTATTGTTTAAAGTTTCTCAAATTGTGTGTCATGATCTCTGTAAAATCATGTAACTGAATGTGTAGATCAAAAATAAATGGACATCACTAAAAGTCTTTTAGGTGTGCGAGGAATAAAAATTCACTAAGAATCAAATGCCTAATGATTCAGAGGTGTTTCCTGGATGTGCTTTCCTGTGCTGTTAATTTCCTGGGCTGAAAAAAAAACTGTGAGAGGAAAAGAAAAATTATGAACCCGAGAGACCAGTTTTCGATTTGGAGAATGAAAATGTACATAAAGTCGCGAACTGCCATTTAGCCCACAGCCTGAGACATTATTTCTTCTGATAGCATTTTTCGTAGCTGTGGCCTCTTTGTTACCACTGATGAACCAATGCAGATGCATGCTCACATGTTGACATTCACAGTTCATATGCAGGCTCCGTCATGTGTTGTATCATTCTCTGTGGTTCAATGGATGCTTGCCATCATGGGTTGACAATGAGGATATAAACTTACCTTTATACACATCTATAAGGAGGAGAATTTGTCTTTCTAAGCAATTACATGCTAGGGAGGAATCGTAATTATTTTAAAATCCGAATTGAATCTTGGTTTGAAGTCAAAGGGGAGGCCCCAGTGCTTATAGGAGACAGAATAGAAATGTAATGGTTTTCTCCCCGTCACAATCTCTAAATAAAGACATACTATTTCCTTCCATACAGGGAAAAAAATAAGCTTCTCTGACCATTCTTATTTTGTTCTCATTTATACAATTTTACTGCATAGTTGGGTTTTTTTTGTATCTGAGACGCACTAAATCCCACCGAATATCAAAATTTATACCAAAAAAATTGTCTTACCTTAGAAATAAAGGTGCTATGGGAAAACTAAAGATTACCTTTTGACCTTGAAGCCTTTGCCCGTATGCAACATTCACATAATGTCCTTCTTTACTTCTGATTTGTTATTCTGTTTTATGATTCTCTAAAGCAGTGGTTCTCAATCTTCCGAGTATTGCGACCCCTCAGTACAGTTCCTTGTGTTGTGGTGAACCCGACCTAACCATAAAATTATTTTGATTGCCACTTGATAATTGTAATTTTGCTACTCTTTTGAGTTGGATGATCCTGCAAAAGGGTTGCTCAACCTCCAAAGGGGTCAAGGCCCACACGTTGAAAAACACTGCTCTGAATTAAAGGTGCTCAGAATCCATCCACTTGTTACTTCTACCACTTTCCTGAGGATTGTTCCTGTTCCTCTACTATTTCCATAAATATCAGGGCCCCATCCATTCCTGATCCCATATGCTGAATACAATGGAGAAAGTACAATAAGCAGATTTCTCATTATTATAACATTTAATCTTTACCTCCTTTCTTGTGGTGAATCCTCTAAATTACTTCTGGAATGTCACTAATATTTTATTCCTGTATTCATTATTCCCTACCTGTGACTTTTTTTGGTATAGTCTCACCTAAGATTGAGTTCTCACAGAAGCAGTCTGTGAGGCAAATAACAATTGGACACAAATATTTATGACAGAAAGAAACCCTGGTGACACTAGGGTCACATGCTAAATAGAAGGTCAGCATCTAGAATCCACCAGCTCTTCCAAAATAGATGTTGTCATCTATTTTCCTAAGGAGTAGTCTTGAAAAACATTGGGGGAAATTTTACTCAGTCCTGCATAGTCCACATGAATGAAAGCCAAGGCAATGGGCTTGATTTCATTGTGTTTATTGATTCAAGAAATCCTTTTATAAGACTCCAACTGGTTAGTTGGGGGTTGGGGAGGAGGGACAGCACAGCAAGAGTGCATGTTTGGATGAAGCCCAGACTCAGTCTGATGCAATGAGAAGATCTGGAGTGTGAATTATTATGCACCCTTTGTTCCTGCTGGAGGTACACAAGTTGGGGTGTTGCACTGCTGAGTTAGGAGGTCATGGGAAGTTGGGAAAAGGGTGAGGGGGACACAGACTCTCAGGCACTTCCAGGGCAACCCCCTGAAGAAAGACACAAAGGCTTAGAGGCTGCTACCTGCGCAAAGCACTGGTGAAAGGTGTGCAGGTGCGCAAGGTGTGCAGAGGAGTCAAAACAGTGTCTGCTACAACTCGGTTGTTCTCCCTTTTGTTTCCTGAGTTGACCAATTCATGCATGAATGCTCTACCTTTTTATTAAATACTTAGTCATATTTTATTTTTATAGAGTCATAAGTATAATGCTAGAACCTTTTCAGCCTACCTCATAATTGGTATGTATAGCTCAACATTGACACTTGTGCTTATCAAACCAAAACTCACTGTCATGATTCGATAGAGATTCATAGTTTGTCCTTACAATCTCTGTTACATGAAGATTTTCCGCTGGGAATATTTAACAAATTTTCTATAAACAGAGAATATTAATTATTGTACTACCCTCACCTCAATTTTATAAATTAAGAGTCTTCAAGTCAATGCTGAATCATAGCTGATGCCTACAGTCGGTGAAATGAAGATTTGTCACTCAGAATATTTCATAAAAATGAAAAAGAAAATCACTGAAAGATAATTTTAGACTACCCACCCACCAATTTAATAAATGAAAGGTGATTTTGAAGTTTAAATTTAGGTTGCAAAAAAAAATTAGGTTGCACATTGTTTTTGAAAGAGCTCTGATGGGGTGATGGTTAGCCCTTGGTTTTTAACCACATAATCAACAGTTCTCAACCACCAGCCACTTGGTGAAAACAAGGCAAAGCTTTCCACTCCCTTAAAGGGTTACAATCTCAGGAACCTTCCAGGGCAGTCCTATCCTCTCCTGTAGGGTCACTGTGAACCACCATGGGCTCAATGAGTGTGAGGTTGGTTTGAGAGTTGCATTGTATTTTCAAGATTAACCAAAGGAAAGTTGGACATAAAGAAGAGTAAGATGGCTTTTATAATAGGATATTATGGAAATCTGAAGAGCCATTACTTGGGAGTAGATATGAAAAAGGTCAGAATGCAACACTATTGTAAATCCCCATGATGAGTTAGCCAGGAAAATTTCTCACTTAATTTCCATAGTAGTTATTATGATAGATTTGTGCTCTCTATTTTATTTTCCATTTCAAAATGTTTTCTTTGTTCTTTTTGATTAATTAATAAATCATTTTATTGGAGGCTCTTACCTAAAGCAATTCATACATCCATTATATCAAGTAGATATATACAAATTCTGGCATTAACAATTTCAAAGAATAATCTTTCTTCATGAGCCTTTAGATATCAGCTCATCTTTTTTTCCCTCCCTCCTGTCCCCTACAACCTTCTCAAACTCTTTATATATTACATATGGTTATTATTGTTTATGCATATCTTACACTGCCCATTCTATCCCTTCCCTAACCTGTTATGAACCACTCTTGGTTCACCTTACTGTGGGAGGGGGAGGCAAATGACTCCCTTCCATAGTCTACCCTCAGTATTATCCTCTGTAGTACTATGCGCCAGTGAGGGGACATCATATCTCAAGCTGCTGTTGGTCCTACAGTCTTCTTTTTGCCTTAGCTGTTCTGTGCAGGGACGTCATCCTCAGGACTTGGTGTGACAGAACATGGTCTAGTCCTTCCCCCTCTCTCTTTCCTTCTTAGTCTGCTCCCAGGTGGGTGGAACAGGCAGTCTGCCCCCTCTTTCCTGCCTATAGCTTTACTGTTGTCCTCTGTAGCACATTCACTTAGGGAGTGGGTCAGAATAGCTTGAGTTGGTGCCAGCCTTATAGTTCTCTATTTTTACAATTTATTTATTTATTTGGGACTCAAACAACTCTATTGCAATCCATTCATACCTCCATTGTATGTCAAGCACATTTTTATTCCTGCTGCCATCATCATTCTCAAAACATTTGCTTTCCACTTGGTATCAGCTCCTCATTTTTCCCCTCCATACCCACTCCCCCCTTCTTCATGAACCCTTGATTATTTATAAATTATTATTTTGTCATATCTTACATTGACTGATGTCTTCCTTCACCCACTTCCCAATTGTCTGTAGTTCAGGGAAGAGGTTATATGTAGATCCTTATGGTCCTCAACTTTACTGATGAACGAACTTAAAGGAAAGTATTTGTATAAAGTCACATAATATGTAATCAAGCCAAGATCAAATCTGGATTTTCCTTGTTTCAAAATTGAAGTTGTAGTTTCCAATGTATCATTTATATTCTAAGGAACATAACATGGAGGAAAATAGCTTTTGAAAAACCAAACAAAACAAATTATTTAGGAACTAATCTTTAAATTTGAAATTGCAAGATTTCACCCTTGCTTCACTTAAAATGAAGACTAAAATCTCAAAATTAACTTTACTGTTGCCAAATTTTTGAGTGGTGGTAGATGATGCATTTTAAAAAATATGTACTTAGTACATAAAATGAGTATCATAGTCATTGGACTATAACTGAAAATTATATTATACATTTGTAAGTTGTATATACATTCTATCACTCATTAACACATTCACTCAATAATCACTAGACATTTTCTATTCTTTCTGGGAGATGGGGGCAGAAAACTACAAATAAGCATAACCCCTTCCAAGGAAAGAGCTTATGAATTTCCTGTAATTGATTTCACATGAGTCAGTTGCAGGTTTATAGCAATAGACAAGAGTATATGCTTTGTACCCTAGGAGCACACACATGGACAAGGCCAAGAGATGGTCAAACTTGAAAGGCTCTAAAATAGCCCTTCTCAACTTGTGAGTTGTGACCCCTTTGGGGGGGGAGACGAATGACCCTTTCACAGGAGCTGCCGGATTCATAAAAGTAGCAAAATTACAATTATGAAGTAGCAACAAAAATAATGTCATGATTGGGGGTGGGGGGGCTCACCACAACATGAGGAACTATACTAAAGGGTCGCAACATTAGGAAGGTTGAGAGCCACTGCTCTACAAGATGTCTCATATAGAAGTGTACAGTTAATCAAAGTCTTTTAGGCATTTGAATTGTGGTTCTCATGCAGAATATTGAAAGCACTATTGTAAAATATTTGTCCTGGAAGAAGTAAAGCCAGAATACTTCTGAGAGGCAAGGATAGCAAGACTTCATCTGCCATACTTTGGACATACTGTCAGGAGAAACCAGTCCTTGGAGAAGGCCAATGTGCTTGGTAAAGTGGAGGGCCAGAGGAGACGAGGAAGTTCCTGGAGGAGATGGACCAACACTGTGGCTGCCACAAGAAGCTCATGTATAAGAACAATTGTGAGAAGAACGGGGCGAGCCTGGCCAGGGTTTCTGCCCTTTGTGCACAGAGTCGCGAAGAGTTGAAACTGACTTGAGGGCCCCTGACATCATTTCACAAAAAATAGAAGAACAATCTAGGTAGAAGGGAAAGAAGAAGAAAATGGAGGGTACTCAAGCACATAGGCTGGCATGGCTTATAACCCAAATATACCTGGTAGCTCATGTGACCCAGAATATCTGTGGTGCATATTTGAAAAACTAAGAGCCCAATGAAAGATAGTTTATACTATTGAACTAGTCATAAGTCACTCGAAAAACTGCTATAAAGCAAGGAGACTATGTTCTTTTTTTAAGTCAAAAATTTTCTTGAGGTAAAAAGTGACAGGCAAGAAAGGAATTATGAGCATGACTTGAAAATAGAGACATCTATGAACTACCACCCAGGTTAAGAGAAATAGCATTAGAAGTTCTGCGCTGGGACGTCATCCGCGGTGCTTAGTGTGCCAGGCTCAGAGAGGATTGTAGGTCTGACAACAGCTTGAGACATGTGGTCCTCTTCCTGAAGCATACTGTGATATACTGGACACATACTGAAGAGATTGAGTCTGGGCTGACAAACACCCCCACCCACACTCACACACAGTAGTGTGAACCAAGAAGGGAACACAGCACATCAGCAATGGGAGCAAAGCCAAGCCACACATCCCCTAAGGGGTACCAAAAGAAGACTTCAGACTAGGGGGGCAGTTTCCAGGACTTCCCACCCCCAAGACCAATGGGGAGATAGTCATAAAGGTCAGCAGACAGACCTGTAATTGTGTATACTTTGCCGTTGTTTTCTTTCTCTTTCTCTCTCTTTAATCTTTTGTTTTCTTTTTCTTTGCCTCTTCTTGTTTTGCTTACCTCTGTAATATAGGCATGGGAAGCAAGCCCCAGGAAAAAGCAATGGGACCTGAAGGACTTGGGGGGATGAAGTGGGGAGCAAACAATGCCATAGACAGGGGAAAAACTAAGACTACACTCAATGAGGAGGACATAGAGATCATGGTGTTGTAGGAACAGCAATCTAGCTGAGAGGAATTACAAGAGGCATGGTGGGACAGTAGGAAAGTAAAAGGAATAGAGGAAAGATCAAGGAAGCAAAGCTATGGATAGAGATGGATAAGCAGATGTGTACATACGAAAATATACTAATTCACAAAAATAGTGCTATTGGCCTAGGTACAGAGATTTATATGGCCATATATTGGAGATGTGAGGAGGCTTTAAGTCTCTGCTCATGTCCTTCTAACAACCTGGCACTCTCTGATGCTCACCCTCTACTGGATCCCTGAAGACAAATGAGGCATATGCAAATATGGTGAAGAAAACTGATGGTGCCTGGCTATAAAAAATATAGCATATAGTGCCTTAAAAGCTTGAAGTTAAACAAGTGGCCATCTAGCAGAGAAGTAGCAAGTTCACATGGAAGAAGCATACCAACCTGTTCAATCCTGAGGTGTCAAACGGATTAGGTAACAGAAACCAGAAGACCCAAAATGAACAGAAAACTCATTGTTGAGAACCAGAGGGGTTGGAGTAGAGACTCAAAACACAAGTGTAGACAATATGATATTCCCTCATAAAATAAAAATGTATAATTTATTAAGTGATCATGAGATTGGAAGGATGGGGAGGGAGGGAATAAAAAGAGGATCTGATACCAAGAACTCAAATAGAAAGTAAATGTTTAGGAAATGAAGATGACAACATATGTACAAATAGGCTTGATACAATCGATATATGGGTTGTTAGAAGAATTATAAGAGTCACCAATAAAGTGGTCTTTAAAACAAGCAAACAAACAAACCATGACTACTCAAACAAAATTTAAAAAAGGGTTTATCTTCCCTTTAAAGGTATACTATACACACCCTCACTTCCCTATGCTAAAATAAGCCACATAAATGTGGCTACGTGCCAGTGTTGTGAATGAGGTAATATATAAAAAAATGATATGTGTCACTAAAGATCTTTCTTTCTATGATTCTACCAAATTCTCCAACATACTGATGAAAGACAAGGCAGAGTCACATCATTTTTGTATCCCAGAACGACCATGTGGAGATCTTTCTGACAACCAGAAACATCAATTTGACCTCGTTTATAAGGAAGAAATTAAATTATCTGATATTAAGCCACTGAAATATTGGTATCTATTTGTTACAGCAGCCAGTGTCTATACTCATCTACTAGTGA
Source organism: Nesogale talazaci (assembly GCA_004026705.1). Taxonomy (NCBI): domain Eukaryota; kingdom Metazoa; phylum Chordata; class Mammalia; order Afrosoricida; family Tenrecidae; genus Nesogale; species Nesogale talazaci. Next base: position 106,474 of record PVJH01001629.1, on the reverse strand, counting down.
GGGGTTAACCCAGCAAGCATGAAATTCCAATCCTGTATACAGGAAAGATGCATTTTTATTTCAGGAAGCTTAATTTGCTTGCCTCACTACAATATAAGCGTTCCATATGTTTAGGGGTCACTTATGTCCTTCATATTCTGCTTTCTAAGGTTTCTTATGTCAAGAACCCAGTACTTGTCACTTAATCTCTCAATGGCCATAGTTACACTTTGCCCCTCCACATGTTTCCCTGTAATAAAACATTTTCCTTTCACCATAACAATGCATTAGAAACTTTAAAGTGATCAATATGACTTCCAAACAGGCTAAGCTTCAGAGCTCATTTTTCTTGCTTTACATAACCTGTCTCCTATCATTCTAGCTGCTGCTTATCTCATCTCTGAGGTCATCCTTCTAATCCCGGGTACAACCTTCTATTTGGACCCTTAAAGGCACCTGTCTGGGGACTGTGAACATTAAATCCCCCTTGCTTGGTAGTCTGCCCATGTGAGTGTCATTTCCTTCCACTGTAGTGTACTGGTTACACATTGGGCTGCTAAGGGCAAAGTCAACAGTTTGCAACCACTAGCCAATTCATGAGGGAAAGTGAGGCTTTCCACTTCCCCAAAGCACATTGGACACCCATAGAACAGTGGTTCTCAAGCTTCCTAGTGCCCCAAACCCTCATGTTGCGGTGACCTCCCACCACAAAATTACTTTCACTGATACTTCATCACTGCAATTTTGCTACGGTTATGAATCAGGCACCCCTGTGAAAGGGTCATTCAAACCCCAAAGGAGTTGCGACCCACAGACCGAGAATCCCAGCCACAGAGGCTTTTCTATCTTCTCCTGTAGGGTAGCCGTACATCAGAATGGACTCAATGACAACGCTTTTCTGAGTCCCATGAAATCATTCACAATTCCTACACCCCTCCTTTGTACCAAACTTAAGGCATGACTGTGTACAGGAAGAAGATACAGCAGGTCCTGAGCAATTGGAAACATGAGTAAAGCAGTTTGCACACAGGTGGTCATCGCATGCTTCCTCTGTCTTCTTCATGTCTTTGACTTTCATCTGTGGCCAAAGGGACACTTGGAGATTTTGAGGAAGTAATAAGCATGATGATATTTTCTTTTTGAACACAATAACCACCTATGCATCTCAGAATGAGTACAACTACGAGTCCATGCAGAGTCTAACAAGAACATGAATTTAGGCAGTATCTGAAGAGCAGAAGAGGGAGGAGGAAAAGCGCTATCATGGAAACAGAATTAACACAATTTGGTTCTAATTTAAACGAAAATGAACTGCTTATGTGCTATAATTAGCACATATGTTTAAGATGTGATTATACACTTCAAACCTGATTTGCATTTTCATTTATATAAATCATATGGTTTGCTTCATGCACACGCCCACTCTACTGCAGTAGTATCAAAGAGATGGCTTGGAACGAGGATGGGATGTCCTGGTGTTAATCTGTTGGGTCATTGTTGATATTAAAACATGTAAACACAGCCAAGGCATTCAACCCATGTGACTTTAATATGCCACTACAAGTTCTGATCAAAAAAAAAATAGTTTCTCCTTTTATAGTAGCTGAAGTGAAGAAAAAGAAATTTTCAGTGATTTTACCATGTTCGCCTTCCATGTATGTGGAAAAACTGGCAGTGAAATAATTCCGAACTCCAGAACACTAATGACCCTTAGCCACCTAGAAGAACACAGGGAATGGCCCATTCTGGTTATAATTTGTATATTCCCACACAGCTTCTTTTTTGTTTGTTTGTTTGTTTGTTTGTTTTAGGGAGGCATCCTTGCTCCCTGGTGGTGGGAGTAGGAGGCCCAGTCTTTGCTCCTGTGGAGCCGCTGCTGGAATTGAACCTCCATCCCAGTGGGCTGCAGTCCCACATACAACCACTACGGCACCGGGGCTCAGCCCACAGCTTCTTGATATAATAAAAATAAACCAACTCGAGAAGCACAGAGTTAGCAGTTTTACAAATAGACCCACTTGAACTATTTTTCTTGGGATTTTCTATAGCTACTGAAAGAGAAGAAATTTAAGTCTTTGGCACACATTTCATCTGTACCACTGGAGTGAGCCACTCCACCCTGAACCACAAGCTCGCACACTTTTCATCTGTACCACTGGAGTGAGCCCCCGCCCACACCCCCGTACCACAAGCTCGCATCTTATTTCAGATAAATATTTCCCATCTGTAATCACTATCATTGATCCTACAGTAGGGGAGAGAGAATACAGACACATGAATGGCAGCCAATAAGACAAACATGGAGGAACAGCCTCTCTCGTCTTACATTCCCCAAACATGTTTAACTCTCTACTAGCCGTAGTTGGATGAGCATGCATCCCTTAGCAGATGCATCAACGGGTCACAGGGAATCCACATTTTATTAGAACTCAGGGCACAGGTTCCTGGTCCCCATGGCGAGTGGATTTTGGGATCAGGAAAGCCTTTTTGCCAAGAATATGGGTCTAAAGTAAAATGGAAGGCAGGTTATGAAAAATTCCTCTCCAGCTTAGACAGGATTCCAGGAACACATATGTGTGCAGGACAGGGATTCTCACTCTTTCTAGTGTCCACATGTTCAGGACTCCTTGTGGTAACGGCTATCTCGTGTATCCTTGGATGTTTCCAAGTGTCTCTTATCCCTTATTCTGTCCACTTGCAGTCCACTTCCCTAGAACCCACCCTTTTGCCATGAAGATAACTGTCTCCGGACATTGACAGTGTGCCTGGAGGGAAAAGTCACACCAGGGTTGAAAATTACTGATGTAGAATATTATAGAGATTTCTTTGAGACCAATAAAATATCGTAACTTCTCCCCCTCCTCCTTCTTCATCTTCTTCCTTTTCTATCACTCCCCAACTGATTATTGGCCCACAGATACCCAAGAGATATTGACTGGGCTCTGAGTTGTGTGAACTCTCTGTGCATTTGCAAAACAAGGAACGAGTCAGCCTTCTCACACAGTGAACTGGAAGCGAAGTTTTAGCGAGTGATTCCACTGAAAGAACCTCCCAGATTCAAAATCTAACTACTGGCAGCTGGTTTTAATACAGCTTGCATCTCTGTGGAGAAAATTGCATCAGAATAGTTCAAACAGAAAAGGCCAAATGGCATGATTCATTTGGGAAGAGTGCTTCCAAAAGGGAGTCCCATTAAGAAAAAAAATCCCCATTTTTATTTTTATCCATGGTTCTGATCGTTCCATGAGAGATAAATGATTCCTTCTCAAGGGGAAAATAAGCAGGAGTTTCATCGTGGTCATCTATTGCTTGAAACTATCTCGCCTATGTGAACTCATTTCATATTTTAAACTCTTAACATTAAAAACCCTCCAAAAACTAAAGACTTTTAGCAAACCCCTATGTGACTACTGAGATTTAATGGAACAATTTGTAATGTCAAAAATTTCCTCTTTTCTGAGAGGATTCTCACTACCGTTATCCATAAAATAAAATTCAATGCAGCTAATTTCGGAGTTGGGTGCTATCCAAAGTCTTCAATATGCATATATTCATTTGTTTAGAATACTTTAGCTGAGGCTTCTTCCCCCCTAAATATTATGCTTAACACTGAGAATAATTCTTTGAATAAAAGAGAAGGTATGCATTCCTGTGGAGTCATAGTGGCACGGAGGATGTCGACAGATTAAATAGCAATTGGAATACAATGATCAAAGTCAGTGACAGGGGAAGCACAGAGTTCTCATATATAAAATATATATCACATAAGATCAAGGTCCAGCAAGGCTTTCGGTGTAAAAAGCATCCAAGCCAATGATACATAAAGGTATGGAGAAGTTAGCGAAATCCAGAGTACACTAAGTAGCCTTTCATAGTTGTTGACTCATTTCCAACTTGTAGTGATGTTACATACAACAGAACAAACGGTTGTCCATTCCTGCACCACCATTCTACTCTTTGGTCTGATAGAGCCCCCTGGTAGAGTCCCTAGGTACTTGATGATGTGAATTGAATGGCAGCGCTCATTTCCTAAGATATACTAGGCTTTTATTATCCATAAGGTCTTACAGGATGATTTTCTGAAGTAGATCACTGGCCTTTCGCCCAGACTACCCTACTCTGGACTCTAATGAAACTTGTCCATCATGGTGACCTGATGGTCTTTGAAATGTCAGGGGCATAACTTTCAGCAACATGTACCACGCTGAAGGTGCTGTTCTCCTACTGTAAATAAACACATCTTCCCTTGTCAAGTTAGTATCTAATTGTGGTGCGCTTCTTGGAGGATGGGATGTTTGAAATAGCCACAAACATACTGCTGAACTTTGCGGACGAGTATTCCTAAGCACAGGAAAGCTAAATGCGACCCATTGGACTGGCAGAACTCCTTGATATGCCTTATAAAGAAGATGTATGCAACATATCAGCTTCCTACAGGTTCACTAGTTCAATGTCAATGAATCAACCAACTGTCTTAAGATGTTCTTACATAGACACAAATATAAAACACGATTATTTGTTGATCACTGAAAATATCATGTCAAGAGACTTGCAGAAATTTAAATCCTCTGCTTCCCCAAGAAGCAGTGTGCAGGTTAATAATAATTCCTTAGAACTCAAGGTTCAGTGTGGCTTTACAGGACACAACTGCCACAAAAAATGAGGATCAACTTCATTTTATTATTTATATGTCTCTATGCTCATTATCTTGACTGTCTTAACAAAGGCAAACAGTATATATATGTTTATAAGACATTTTTTAACATGCATTGCCCTTTTGGTTTATAGCTCTGCAAAGAGATGACTCAGACAAGTTTATAATGAGAAGCGATGAGTGTGTATACGTGAAGTGAAGGAAAACCTGCTCTGGCAAAGAACTGGACTACAATCACCCTCTCTATACAAAATGGTTTCTCTGTCTTGAGCAGTTCTGGGTGAGTAGACTCATTTTACTGAAAAGAGTCATATCAAACCAAAGGCAGTAGGGCGGCTCATCCATCCTCAAAGCTGGGATTATGTGTTGTTCTGATCCTTGCTATTTACAACCAACAGGAAGCTGAGGAAGACTTAAGTCATGGTCAAGGAAGCAAGTTGGGTGCAAGTTGAACACGCCATGTATGCACATATTCAACCAGTGAGTACTGTATCCCAGGGTTACGGGAGACTGAAATCATACTGCAGCTATAGTCCAGCAAAAAAGAGGGCTAGATTAAAAAAAGAACAAGATAGGATATGCATAACAGGTTCTACTATGCCTATCGTATCGTTGCCCCAAAACCTATTTGCTTACTTCTGTCAATCTATTATAAACCTGTTTTTCTACAAACCTACCATAAGTAAAAGTGTAAGAAATATTATGAACAATGTTACTCCTGACACTGACTAAAAGGGTTGTAAGATGCAATTTATACATCTCAAAAAGCTTAGATTACTCCATTATCTCTAACATCTCTACCAAAATCCCTGTAAGAAAATGGTTTCACTTTTTGAGCTAAAATTAAAGAAGCAAAAGGAGGAGCCACTTATAAATGGCATATTCAAATATGAGACACTATCAGCAATGAAATCTAAGACCTGCAAAAGTAATTAATTGCTGAGAGAAACAAAACATATTGAATTAATTTTCAACTGTAGAAGTTTCAAAATATCACAAAGGAAATAAACAGGAAGCAGACGACATAATCCTGACACGATAGAATGGATACATTTTGTTGAGTTAATGTGCAATTATATTAGATATTGGAAACCAGCTCATTGTGTTTATGATGTCAAGTGATGTATGCTTTGTTTATTTCTAATATTCACTCATTCATAAAACTAATAATTGAACACTCTACTTAGAGCACTCTAACAATACTGGGGAGATAAAGAGTAGTCAAAGTCGACATGTTTCTGTACAAAACAGAGTTCAGATTCTTGTAGCTGGAAAAATAAAGACATGATCATTTGAAAATAGCGCTCCTTAATAGTGATCCAAGAATTAGGAGCATCATCCTCAAAAGTTTTGCATTTGAAATGCTGATTTTCAGGTCACACTACAAATAAGCTACATCAAAAAGTCTTAGGTTACGGACCTAATATATAAATACCCACGGATTGTTCAGAGGCTATGGACACATGCCAGATTGGAGACTCAATGTGTTAACACAATCACTGTTGTGTAGCAAAGACACATGGTTCTATGATGACAAATCACGAAATCCTCCGGACTGGATTGAGTGGAGTTAGCATCTTCTTTGAGCGCCTTTAATTTTGTGCTCATATTTGATGGCTGATAAAGGAAACTTTGAGGGTGAGAGTAGAGCAAATAGGGCGACTGGATGTAAATAAGTCTTTGACAGAAGTAAAATGTCACATTGAAGAACCCAGAAAACAAAAGAAAGAGTAGAATCAGGCATCTAGGTCTGGACGAATCAGAGCTGAAACTGTGAACACCCAGTTTGCAGAAGGCTATGGGGAAGCTCCCACAGCACCACGGCTATGCATTTGGCTCCAATTCACAGGCGGGCAATCTGAAGCCATCAGCTTCTCCTCAGTGAATGATGGGTCTTTGTTTTGTCCCCCTGCACAGTTACAGTCTCAGGGACTCACAAGGGCAGTTCTATCCTGCCCGATGGCCCCACACTGTGTTGGCACTGACTCATTGGTTGTCAGGTAGATTGGCTGGATGGATGACAGTGAAAGCGTCCCCTCCTTGCTTCTGAAATAACACCAACTTTAAAAGGGGAGTCATTTAGCAAAATTTTCATTTTGAAAATTCCTCTTTTGGCTGAGTCCTGGTGGCTTAGTGGTAGTTTGCAGGACTGCGGCTCACAGGGTTGACAGTTCAAATCCTGCAGCAAGGCTGGGCTTGCTACTCCCACCAGGGTAGTGATGCCACAAAAACGAAAATGCCTCTTTCATGGAGTTAGTGATCAAAGGATATCAGAAAGAATGTAAAGATCAGAGTTGATAGTTCTTTAGTATTTGGCACAAGAATTGATGACAGCATCCAAATTTTTTTTTTATGGTGTCATTTTAGACCTGTTCCTAAAGAAAATTGTATTGGATAGACCATTATCAGCCCTAGTTTCTACATAATTGTCTTCTGCAATATTTTAGCCATTAAGTCATATGAATTTATTGATTTATCATCCTGATTTTAAATATGAGCAGAATTCTGACATATTATTGGATGAGACTAAAAAAAACAGTAAGAACTGCTTGAAAAAGGATTAGGTATTATGGGACTTTGGAGGGAAGCTGAATATGGACCCATGGTGACTAGTTGGTTAAGTATTTACCTGCCAATCATGAGCCATTAAAAGATTTAAATGTTTGGATACCCAAAGTAATCATTTTTCCCTGTCCTATAAGATTACTGTGAGTTAGAATTAATTATACAGCAGAGGATTTTTCTGTTAGACATGGTGGACTGTGAAATCTATATAGAGATTACAAGTTGGGTCCTGCAAAGCATACAGAATACAGTTCAAGAAGAAAAGAACATATATAAGAAAATTGAAAAGGCATATATATGGATGATATGAAGATATGCATGTCAAGAAAAGGTAACAATGCTTATCAACTTTCATAAATATTTTGATTCACATTTTTCTTCAAATGACACAGTAAACATTTCAGAACACATTTTTAAAGAAATAAGTAGATAATTCACATTCAATATTTGAGAGGTGAAATTGACTCCAAGTTTATTTAAGCAATGTCTAACTTTTAAGAGATTTAAGTCTTGCAGAATATTGGAACATGTTAATTTTCATAAAGGAGTTTTGAACTATTGCAGACCCATTTTGAGTTTCAAAAGATTTGAATCTCTATTTATCTTAGCAAAAATACTATCAGTATAAGTTGATTATGGTTCATAGAGACCCTAAGGCACAGAGTTGAGCTTCTCCTGGGCGTCTCTGAGGCTGTAAGTCTTTCCTGGAGACAAAATTTCATTTTCTTCTCCAGATAAGTAAGTGTGTGGGCTCAATTAGCTGATCTTCTGATTAGCAGTCAAATACATAACCCACTACACCCTCAGGGTTCTTGATGGATTGTCCAGTAATTTTTATTTCTGGATCCTTTTTAAGACAGAATATGGCAACTTCCTGCTATTTTTGTTCCTTAAAAACGTGGTATGATACTTCAGGAAAATCCCAAGTTCATATAATTTGCACTGTTTAAATACGTCTTTGGGCCAAAGTACACCATGTGAAATGGAACTCGACCTAAATATTGATAATAGTTAATTATTCATAATAAATCCAGCATGAACTTCCTCTATATCAAGACAGCTTACACTACTTTAAATCGTCCTGATTTTTTTAAGGTAAACAAAGAGAAGAGTTGCTATAGAGTCCATGTTCTATTTTTCAAAATTCCCAGTTAAAATTGGGGTCAATTTTTGGAATCAAAAGGTCAACTATACCCCCAAATAAGTCTAACATTTGAGGAACCAAATGTGTATTGGTCAGCATGAGCCATTGAATGAGGGTGGTAGAGTAATCGAAATGGAAAGAATTGATCACAGGTAAAAGATCTGTTTGGAGTCTGTATAAGTGTAGTATGATGTGATTGGCAATATTTGAAAAGATGTTCAGACTGTAGTTATACATTGGGGAGTCACTGACATTCAGCAAATTGTGTCATGTGTATCAATAGGAAGGATACCTAGGACGAGAGCACCGTCCCACAAAAAACGACTAGCCTTAACTAATTCCAGTATAAAGCAAATTGATTTGCCAGTGTAGACTGTAAAGATTAAGAAGCCTAGAACGTGATGTAAGACGGAAAGTAGGAGTAGATAGTGTACTCAAGCTCTAACAAAACAAGCGGTTCACAAAATAAGCAAACATCATACGGAGGGTTCTTCAAGGGCAAGGTCTGATGCATGAAATTTGGTGTTGGATGTAAAGTTACACTTAATGACCTTTGTCGGAACTGCGACAGTGAAGTTCTGGGCGTGGAAGGAGGCTGAAATGAGTTAAGGAGAAGATTACTCCAAAGTAGAAGCCAACATAAGTTTTCTTGGACAGAACAAAAAACTATTCATCAGTAGATGAAATCTTTATGTGTCCACTGTTTTAGTTTTCAAATGAAAAAAAAAATCTGAAATTCTAAAGATGATGTTTCCCAACATCAAACGTAGTCTCTAGCAGCTGTCCTGCCAGTCATTACAGCACTGGGGCAAAGGAAAAGCAAATGCCATTTGAGGAAAGAAGACAATATGGTCTAGGGGAAGTCCTGGAAGAAATAAGAGAGATCAATAGTGAACTATTTGGATGACTAAAAGATGAAGAGGTGGTAATAAAAAAGAAGCAATATATATATAAGCATTCTTCCTAACTCATCTCTCAAAAGAAGATATTTGAGGGAGAATCTAAAAGAAAGAATATTCACAAAGTTCTTTCCTTTAGATTATGAGGGGTTAATATATATCATACCTGTACACCATTTCCCATGTCATTGCCCCCTTCAAACCTGAGTGTGACAGTAAGAACAACTGATCATTGTAAAGCTTCCCTTTACCTCTCTGAAATATGGTAGCGACAGGTTTTTACTCACAAGAAGTAGTTGAGAAATAAGTAGCTAAATATAGATTCTTGGTGCTGGGTAGAAAGCACTGCTACTGGATGACACAGGTCGATAGAAAGAGTTACATATACCAACAAGGGCTAATAAAATACATCATTATCTATATTTGAGGGAAATAACAATGACCCTGTTGAATAACAGGGAAGTGATAACATTCTGGTAAACCACTAGGATTTTACCAAATCATGGGAATAGACCACACTCATTAATCCAGAATCAGCACCAAATATCACTGATCACACAACAGCTAAGATAATCCCAGAGAGGTTCTATTCCTTGAATAGCAATAGAACTATATACATGCCCAAGGCGCTTCTCCTCCTTTCTTCAATATCCCAAAGGAAATACAAGAGATTGACTTTCTGAATAAGACTGTACTTCCTAAAAAAGACTTTAAAATCAAAATCCATCCTAAATTTTCTTATGTGATGTTCAGAGAAGGTTCAGATCAGATTTAATTCAACAAATAAGCTTTAATTATTTACATATCTGAATGGGTGGAAAACGAAACCTTATTAAAGTGAGGAAATATGAGCATATGCAAACATTAACTGTAAGGATATAAATGAGGCCAGGTTGAGAAACAAAATGGAGAGAAGCTTCTATTATATATAAATGCCAAATAACAGAGAATTTAGAAGGTGTATCCTAGACTCTTTCTTTTCTACCACATCATCTTCTAATGAAGCAGTGTGAGGCTTTTTATCTGGGTTTTCTCTCTTTACACATTAGTGCTGTGTAATACTTTAAAGGGTTCTAGCATAATATACTAATTCGGAATTCTGTTTTGTCTTCTACTGGCCAGTAAAGTTTCTACCCTGAAAAAGTCTCTGTGACACATCTATGTTATCGTGAAAGCTACTTCCTGTGATAAGTTGCCCAGTCCCTCTCATGACAACCTCATGCAAAACAAACAGTTAATGTACTTACCTACTAACTGCATGTTTGGAAATTAAAATCCATTCTGAAGCACCACAAAAGGTGTTATGATCTCCTTCTGAAAAAGTGAGTAATTGAAAGCTCTGTGGAGCACAGTTCTGTTTTGAATAACTTACGATGACCAAGATTGAGAATGAACTCAAGAATAAGCTGAGCCTTACGACATACTGAATATTGATTACAAGTGTGGAAATCCATCCTGCATTGGAATTGACATGATGACAGTGAGTATTGGAATCCACCAACTCATATTTGTCTCCTTTTTTTTCTTTTTTTTACTTTCTCAGACTTTTCATGTGTTACCACAAATCTGAAACATTTGCAAAATTCCTTTTATACTTATTTGGAGGAGCAGAGAAAATTGAAACTTGTTTCATTTCATAAATTCATATGTCTATTTATAGGAATAAAAATAGTACTCTATGTGGAAAACTATCACTCTACATCAAAACAACTAATAATAAAAATAGATAAATCAGAATAATAATAGGTCAATAATAATCATGTTCAGTAACAAGCAGTGCATTTGGTCTCATCAGAAGGTCAAAGAGTAAGGAAGAAAAACTCTTGCTACAAATTTAATGCTTTCAGTAAATACAGTCTGGCCAAAGTACATTAAGAATACACGAGTATCATAGTAAAAGAACATCAGAGCCTACATTAAACAAAGTAAGTGAGATGTGTGGGAAACGACTTGCCCGTTTCTTCCATGAAAGGCCAGAGATTGTTGAAAATATAGTTCAATTTCCTCCCTCTGAGCTGTCTTTTAAAAATAACATCACGCATATTTTGACACAACTGCACATGGCTCAGAGGACCTTCTTAAAATAAGACCAGACGAACTATTTGTGGGGGCTGAATCACCTCTAACCTTCCAAACTTGGTATTACTTATCAGAACATAGTTTTTTTTTCATTTGTAGGTAGTATGGGAAAGTTCTCATTTTGACAGTTAACCAAACATTTCGTTGAGTATTTTATCCTCCTAAATCTAAACATTTTTTGCCTCACCAAGAATGAATGAGAATTTCCATAAAACATGCATTTTCTATTATAAATAACACAAATTCCTAACATCACTATAACTTAAGAAACAAAGCAGCTAATGAGAGTATATGATAATAATCTATATGAAATACTCTAATAATCCACATAAATAACCTAAATAATCATCACTTTCAGTCATTTTAGATTTACAGGACCTCTATAGCCTCCAATATATATCCTTGGAAACTAGTTCTTTCTGCAGTAAGGTGGACATTTTTACTCCAACTGAAGACTGGTCTTAATAAATAAATCTCCCAATGCACTTGCTTGTACATGCTAGTTTTTCTTGTGATGTGCATCATACTTTGAGGAAAATATTAACATGAATAGACATTAAAGTTTAAAATTCTGGTGCATAATAATACACAAAGATATTTGAATTTAGAAGAGCTAGATTTGACACTAATTTTCTTCTAAATTATCTCTCACATTTTTATTTCAAAATGAGAATGGTTACACACCATTTTCTATGAATGTGGATTGAATTAGCTAATATGCTTCCGCTGTGGTGCCACAGTGCTTAGGCCTTGGGTTCTAACCACAAGGTGGAAAGGTTGAAACCACCAGCCACTCCAAGGGATAAAGAGTAGCCTTTTGAGTCCTTTCAGTGCCCGGAAACCCACAGTGACCATGATCATTGTACCCTGTCCTGTAGGGTCGCTATGAATCAGCATGGGCTTGATGGCAGAGAGTGAGTTATGTACTGGATCAGATGAACATGTTTACAAATCGTAAGGACTGGACAGATTTAATATATATATTTACTGTGAATACGTATAAATGTTGGCTTATAACCAGCCTCAGCTTAAGGGAATGATTTCTTTTGCACACTTACTCAACTTCCTTAGTAACTGGGATTCACAGGATAGAGTGGTGATCATTTCCTGTGAATAATGTCTTTCCCTCGCTTGTACAACTGAATAACAAGTATAGTATTCATCCCTAAGCAAACGCCTGTTGGGGAGCATGTTTCCCCCCAGGCACTGTGCTAAATCCGTTGTCAGAAGAGTCATGTCTCTGAGTACACAGCCGTTGTGTTTCATTCCGCCCCCACCCCCCCTTCCCTGGTGTTCACTCCCAGACATACTTTAAACCTGTTTTTAAGGGGATAGATGTCCTCCCTCACCCTCTCCCCTGACGCTTGATGAAGTCATACAATCAAGGGAAAAAATTCGTGATTGAAATATTAGTCATCTTCCAGGTGTGCTGATTTGCAGGGTATGTCTGGAATGGCACATCCTGGTGGGAAATGACTGTGTTTTGTTCATGTCCAAGGTCCTGTTGACAAAGGCATAGGCTGCAGGTGTCCAATTGAAATGGTCACCTCAGTCACCTTTCTCTGTCAAAAAGAAACGTGAATATTATTTTCTGTCTCATCTCCTAAACACCTCTGGGAATTTTGTCTTTTCTGAGAGATAATTACAATATCTTTTTGATAGATTTTCTTTTTTTAAACATACTATTTGGTGGTAAAATTTAATATCAATCCTACTTACAGAAATTTGCCATATTTTTGCCAACATCTCCATTTCATTTTTTTTTTGCATCACTCATGCTGTTTTTAATTTTTCAAGAGAGAACAATACCTCATTTTTGTTTTTGTTTTTCAACTCTGGGTGTGGTTTGGTATATTTCTCTCTCTTTATTGCCCTTCCCTCACTTCTGATCTCCCCTAATTTATATAATTAAAATAATCAGTTGGCTGCTTCTCTTTTCCTGGAGGCCAGCTTTAAAAGATGTTTTCACTTAGGGAGAGGTGGGAGCTTCCACGTGTTAAGCACATCGATATAGAAACCCACAAAGGCCCACTGTGGCTGAGCTGTGAGGATATTGGATAGCCGCCTTCAGCAACAAATGTCTGGCTGTTGAAACAGCAAGATAAGAATGAACCCAAGGGGCCCCATCTGGGAGTACAAGTGTGTGAATGGAACTCAGCCGGCCTCCCACACAACAGGAATTCCATCAAAACGATGTCCGCTGTTTGGGAGCACCGAAAAAAAGAGATGTGTTTAGAACATCACTAAGGAAACCCAGATACATTATCTTTGCCAAAGTACAGAAGACAGTACAGTTAGTGGTTGACTCAAAATGACTAAAACAGAGAACATGTGTTTAATGATAGGGGGGAAAAAAGAGGTGGAAATATTTTTAATGAACTCAAAAGGAGACACCATTTTCATGTTTGCAAAATCAAGAAATATTGCCGTTGCTGTTTTTGGTTTGTTTTTTGTTTTTTTTGGACAGGGGAGTGGGTGTAGGCAAAGACTGATAAAAACAAATGTATTTCAGTGTGTTTTTTTACTTTAACAATTGATCATCCAACGATCAAAATGTATTTGCTTTTGAAGTCTTAAACATTTTGCTTAAACATTTTGTTTAAGCATACATAATTTTAAAGTATGTTTGAACCTCAGATATATGTTTACCCTCAGAATTTTAAATGTATATTTTGATCTTCAAAATTCCCAGGACAAGGAAATATGCAATGTGTTCATGTAAGCACTTGTATGTGTGCTTAAACAAAGCCTTAACCTTTATTCAATAGCTGAGTTCCATTTTAAAGCCAGTTCAATTTTAACAATATAATGACACAGTGAATACCTTCTAAAAATAAACTACAATATGTTTGTGTCAACTTTAGGTAAATTGACATCATCTGCAATTTGTTTAGCACATCATTTATTTATTAAAAGGTAATAGTTAAAAGTGACAGTCTGTTACATCAGATTAACTTTCTCATTATTACTAAAGCATGTAATATATAGTTATTTCAATAAAAATCAGCCACACTTCAATTATTTTTTTAACTTCTCACTTTGTGCTGAATGCATTACTTACTCACCTGCTGTTGCATTTTGATATGTTAAAAATTCAGTAATAATTGTAAAAATATTATTTTTCAAATTGTGGATATGGTCAAACCTTGTGATCATTGGTTCTCAATATAGCAATAAAATGTTTTAAATAACCTATGTAAAGATCTCATAAGTTGGGGAAATTTTACTACTACTGATTGCATTACTTAGAAACAATTATGAATGTTTCTGTGGCTTCAGAAAGCAACAATAGAAGTTTTGGCACTCTACCAAAATGCACATAAAAGGCACCCATTTCTTTTGGTCTGATAAGTGCCAGAAATGGCACAATACAAGGTCGTGTTTCTTTAAGTCATGCAGAGGGTGACAATAAGGAGGAATTGACTGGAAAGTACATCATAACAATAGCAATGTATGTATTTGGTCTGAAAGCCTGAGGCAGATGTAGTTCGAGGAAATCGGTATGTACTCCCGGGACTTCAAGACTCAAAACCTTCCACAGAAATAATTTTTGTTATTTTGTCTAGAAGTCAGTCTACATGACATTCATCAATTGAGAATAAGCAAGCCCCCCTTCCTATAGCGGTGTTCATCGCAGTACTCTCACATTATCAAACAGTGGAAACGAAGATGTCTATTCACAGGCGAATGGATAAACAGACTGTGATCCACATACACGTTGGAATCTTAGCTAGCGCCAAACTGAGATAATGTCCTGAAGCATGCCCGGCCATGGATGAAACTTGAAAACTCAGTAAAAAACCCTACCTGATCTCATTTTAAACCTATCCCTTGCTTATCAACAATCTCATTCACCAACACTGCACATTTATAACAATAGTGAAAAATCTACTTCGTGACCATTTTGTGCATTCAGGAGGTTTGTCTGATCATAATGAATCATGAGATGCTAGGAAAGAGGTACACCGCCTAATGGTTAAGGTTGTGTACCAATTTTGTGGTGTTAAAGAATTTAGTAATCACTCTCCAGGGTTTTTCCTTTTTTTATCTGATGTGGTCCTTGTCCATTGTGGGATACAACTGCAATTGGCATCAGGTTCTAGTATTTGGAACACAACCACAAGGATAAGAAGGAGTTGCGCATAATCTAAGTTAGTCTATAGAAACTAAAGACTACTAGGGACAATAGAGAGTAGGAAGATAAGGAAAAGAGGTTTCAGTTTTGAGGTCTTGAGTTTGTGTTCATTGTAGGGGGGTAATTTGAAAAGGATAGCTAGGATGTGTGCACAACTTGAAGTAAGCAATCAGCGTATTTTACATGTAGAAATTGTGTTAGTGTATTTTCTGTTATGTATGTTTTCTTGGACTGTTTCTTAGCTGCCTGAATTTCTTTTTTGGTGAAGTGTTTGTTAATGTTCTTTTTTATGTGTATTTTCATCACACACACACACAAAAAATCACTCAAAAAATTTTAGTGAGCATATGCATAAAATTCTTTTAAATGTGTTCATGTGGAGGCTAAAGAATAAATTAGTATTTTTAAATAAAATGTATACAAACATATAATAAGAGAAAAATTGTAGAAAATAATTGAAAACTATGAATCCGAAAATGCAAAGTTGACCTACTTAAGATGCTTTGTTGCTTTAAACAATGGAAATGTATTGATGTGTAATAATATAATTATGGTAAAGTCTTGCCTAAGCACTACAATGTAAGAAATAGACTATGGATTGATATTTATACATGGGCAGTCATGAGTGACAAAATTACCATGGATGCTTCTGACACCTTAGTTATATATTTAAGCCCAATTTAAGTTTCCTATTTAACAGGATAAAAGTGGTAGGGACATTGCCTAAGAGAACTTTGTGTTACATGCCACCAAACACACAAGAGAGATGATTTAACCTGAAGTAAATTACAGGGCCTTGACAATACATCTTTAAAAAGCTCACTCCCCTGGAGTAGATCCCGACAATCACAACCCTCTAAGGTGGGCAAATTGGTCCCAGTGGGTTCCCCATCCTGAGAAGCTCATGGGAACACAAAGCGTCCTCTCTCTCTCGGGGAGTTGCGACGGTTTGCACTGGGAACCTTGAGGCTGCGCACCAGGGCTCTTTGACAGGATGCAGGAACCAATAATAATGGTTTGGGCTGAATACATTTGAAAGGAAGCTCACATACCGGATTCCAATTGAAAGACCTTGCATGTTAAAACTTGACGTTCCTAAATTCACATCCGTGTATACCTCATATAATTATAAAATTGAGTACTTTGTACAAAAAAAAATGTAAAAGATATTTTCTTAAGATAGTACTTCCTTGGTAGTGTCAGAGAAACGAGGAAGCTGCTCCACAAAAAATAGATTGACGTCATAGGGGCAGCAGAGACTCCTGAAGCATTGTGCAGTCATTGGGCAGATCCTCCACTATCCGGCCGGGTTTTGTCTGTTAGGCACTGGGTCACCAGGAGTCCAGACTAGGTCAGTCGCTCCTTTCCATATCCACAATGTTTTCATAGGAAACATTGCTTTAATAGATGGTGCTTTAAATATCCTTTTGGACAAAGCGCTGATGTTTACAATGAAAAAAGGATAGAACCTGGACATGAATTACTGACAACATGTTCTAGTATGCAGGATCTCTAGATTCGACATATACTATTTGAAATTAGTTTCAAAGGTAATTATCCCAAACACAAATTCTTAATGAAAGAAGGATTCGGGATCTCTTTAGTTCAACAAGAGTCTTTTCTCATTTTGTAATGAAGAAAGACGACAACTATAAACACACACATATCATAACTTATTTCTAGTTTCCTCTTAATGAAAAGCAGCTCTCAAATAAGTGAATAGTGCAGGTAGCTCCCATAATCAGTTCTTCCTCCCTACTCTGCTACCTCTTATTCTGATTTCTAATATTTTAATTCAACTCGCCTCTCTATGTGGGATCAGGTAATTTTGGATGAACTTCTATTTATATAAAATAAAAATAACAGTCTGTAACATAATCTACAACAATCACTTTGGCATCCATTATATAAAACTGCCTACAAAGCAATACTTTGAGCGAATTTGAATGCCTGCACCACCATTTATACACATATCTAATGGCCCATTCTTATTAAGGTGGAGGGCAGTACTTTTCTCTTCTGGATATTAATTTTTGCCCTTGCATTAGGTTGAGAGAAAAATACATATTTATTAATGTAAAAAATCACAGAACTTACAGTGCTAATGGAAAGGGGAGGTTAGTCCTATGGATGATAATTTGAGAAACAGTTTATAATACATCACATTATAAGATTAACTTTTTTGCACAATAAATAAAGTCAGGACTGAATTCTAATGTTTTTTTTTCCTATCCAACAATGCGGTTCTCAAGAACCCAGCCAACCTAGAGTATATGATCATAAAAATGCCATATTATTTCTTTACATGATAGCAGACATATACCCAAATAACATTATATTTTCTTCTAAATTTCCATATGATCTGGTTACCAATTTAAAGGTTCTACAACAGCCACAAGGATAGTATTCACCATTATTTAATAATCAGTATGGCCTATGCTACAGACAAACAGAAGGGCTAAAAGCAACACAAGGGACATATAGGGTTGAACTTGTTAAGAGTACTGTTGTACAGGGGGGCAGTGAGTTGTTTAATGTGGTCCTTCAAGCCAAAGTCTCTAACTCCCCCCAAGTGAGATTGCCCTGCATATGTCTGGTAAGAAGGTGGGGAGGACATTAGTAAGATTCGCCTCTGAGCAAATGTGAACAGAATTCCCTGGAAGGCCATCCTACTGCTTATAAAAAAAAAAGAGCATTCTGAGGAACAGCTGGAGAGAACTCTTTACCAGCTAGTGCCAGGAGGGAAGCATAGCTTCTGGACCCAAGACTCCTGCAGAGTGAATCTCCTGGACACAGAAGACAGAGCACCAAAGGGAGCAGGAGCACAACTAGAAACCTAAGCATATAACTGAGTGATGGACTTCCCAATCCAGGAGAAAGTAAAGCTGATTATTTTGGGACTGAGGCTGGCAGGCAGACAGGGTGTCTTTGGGGACTGAATTGGGGAAGTTGGGCCTATTGATGCCGGGAAATGGCAGTGAGTGTCTGTGGGATGAGGTGACTCTCTGGGTGTTCAATTCAGGGACCTGGGCTTGCTGACCTCAGACCCACAGGACCTTGAAATTTATGTCCTACGACTGATGTTTCCAGCAGTGGGGTAGGATCCTTTGGCATTTATTAACAGACCTGAAATAACTTTGTAATATGCCCTAATAAAAAACTCAGTCGTGAACTGTTCTGATTGATGCTACAACTTGTTAACTTCCTAATAAACCCTTTAATCATGAATTTTATTTGGGAGTTCTGGGTAGCCATTACAAAGGATTTTGAAACCCAGAGAAGTAAAGTAGAGAACATTAATTTAGACAATACACCTTGCATATCCCCAATTAAGTCTTTACAACATTTTTCAGAAAGCCTTTGCAAAGTATAGTGTGCTAAGAAAAGCATAATATTGAGAGTAGGAAGTCTGTGTTTAAGTTCTTGTGCAGTTGTGTTCTAGTTATTTATTTCTGGACAAATTGCTTTCTTTAATAATTAAGAAAACTATTTGTCAAATCCAACTTACTAAATACCATTTCTGTTTTCTTTTAAAACGTTAATAAATTCAGTGCTTATATGAGGACACCTGAAGAGCTCTTGCAACTTTGTGATACATAGCAAACCTATACACAACTTTGATGTCCACAGCCTAACCTGTGAGCAACATAAATGCCTTGGATGTGGATAAGATGCAAGGTAATACAACTCAGAAATTAAGATAAGTGAGTGAGTGATGATAAAATAAAATAGGTGAATTGCAAAATCCATCTACTGGTGGAAAGAGTTTAGGCTTCATTCCCCACCCCACCCCAAATTACCCATATGTCCATAATTCCATCTCTGTAACACTAAGGACAACAAAACCAAATCCTTAAGGACAATACAATAGTTGCCTAAAGATGGTAAAGCAAGTGGATCAGGGACTTGTGGGTAGGAGACATCCCCAAGAGGATGAATAGCTTTGGTGCGGGGATGATAGACAAGCTCATATCTTGATTGTCATGATGGTTTCACACATTACATTGTAATATTATTAAATCTATAGATTTTATCTTTTCGTCATATATAGAATTTTTGTCAATGACATCAGAATTTTTAATTTAGAAACTCCATTAAGGAAAACAAACTCTACCTTAATTATTTGCTTTAAGTTAAAAGAATCGAAATACTCTTGAATTTAAAGCTGAAAAGCCCTTGAGTCAGAATAAACAGAGGACTGTCATTTCAAGGTGGTGGATATGGAAGTTGGTGGATTTGGGTTAAAATCTCTTGCTTTGGAGATTGTCCAATAATTGGCAATGTAAGACTAGCATATACTTAGTATTTTCATACTCTCCTTGATTTTTGTGATATGTCCTGCAGACATAATTTAGCATTACTTAATGAGCATGATTTAAAAGTTTGCCTTGTGTCTGATCTCCAATGCTTTCTTAAAAGTGTTCAATTGTTTTTAACCAGTATCAATAAACATCCTATGTGTTTCAATCTAAAAATCTTTCTTATGTATGTATATTTTCTTTTTCTCAATAGTTCTTTAAGGTCTATATCACTCGCTAGAGTAATTATGAGAATATCAAAGTTCAACAAGCTGTTAATGCTGCCTCTGAAGCAGACGATCTATATATAAACTTTAGATATAATAAATTTTGAACTCACAGTTCATTGTAAGCCCTAATCTAAGAACAGGTAGATTTTATGTGATTCTGCTCAGCACTTGCCCTCATGAAGTGATCACTGGAAATACAGATATTTCAGCCAGTTGCAGTGAAGAAATCATATGGTTCCAAGCTATCAGCAATAATAACATTTGAGGTCTTGGGCTTGTCTTAAGTTATGATTTCAGGACATTTCTTCAGATAGGACCTTTTTGTTGTTGTTGTTGTTGTTGTTTGTTTGCTTTTCTGCCATTACCATTGGCAGGCCTTTCTCTGGCTTCTTGCTTAGATGTTGTCCTACTAGGGAAATATTACAAAGCTGTTTTAGGGCTGCCAATAAATGTCCAAAGGGTATGCTACTCTGCTGTAAGCTTCAGTCCCAATTTTGGGGGGTCATAACATTCATCTCCTTGAATTAAGTGTCCAGAATGGCCCAAGTCCACAAGCCAGACTCTGCCCCAAAACACTCATCTTAATTTGCTCTCTGGCCTAGAAAATCTACCAATCTGCTTCATTCTCTGACTCCTAAATTACTGCTGTTGCTTCTCTGATACTTCTCTGGTGTCAAAGGTATCTCCTGAAACAGAGAGGTAAAGTGAACTGATATCTCAAGGTCTAAAATGTGGAAACTGCTCCTGACTCCCAATACCTGCTTCCTTCTTCCAGCATGACTCACTTTATACCAACCAAGTTAGAAATCACAATTAAGCATGTTAACCATCATTCACAGCTGAATCATATAAAGACTTATCTTCCCCTATGTTCCAACTGAGACCCATAGGAAAATTGAAGGTCATTTAGCAGGGGTACCGAAGGCTATGTTTAGAAGAGCCATGTTAAATAATTCATTGTATTGCAACTATGCTTATCTGTATTAAGCAGTGGGTTGGTGAAGTCATATCATGGATGATATACCATAGATCAATGATGATGATGAAGATGATAGATGATAGATAGATAGATAGATACTAGGTTAACATGACCATATTTTAAGTGGGACATCATTGATAGGGTGGGGGGAGCTCTTGATTAAAAATTTGATCTATATGAAGTAACAAAAATTTTCATAGAATGCAAAAATAGTATTGTGATATATTTATTTTAATTGTAAAACACTGCAGGATGTTGGTAAATTGTTAAAAATAGGATGTCTGGTGACTTTATGCTAGGTAGATCAATAGATAAAACACATGAGAAATTTCAAAGACAAGGTTGCTGTTCTGCACTGTCACCTTAAATTTCCCTACACTCATGCTATATAGGTATTGTTACTCATACAGGTACAGACATAACCACAGCCCATATGCAGTGATAATCAGTCTTACTCACAAAACTCACAGCCCCTTAGTCATCCAGAGTATGTTTTGGGTGTAACAGTTCAGACATCCACTCAACAAACCATTATGAGATGAAGGCATTAAAGAGAAAGAACAAAACTTACTGTAAATAATGTATCTGAAGATGTCACTGACCTGATATCAAATGGATTCCAACTCATGGAAATCTGATATGGGACTTCTGAGGCTATAAATCTATAAACCATCCTTCTCTAAAAGAGCCAGTGGTGGTTTAAGCCACTGACTTTGCAGTGAGCAGTCCAATGCTTACCAGACCTTGAGTTCTTGGAAAGCTCATATAACCCTGATTTAGCTTAGGAGATAGCTATGAGATTTGAACAAAATTTCAGGTTGATTGGTTTAAATTACCCAAAGACCCATGAAAATGCATATTGCAAATCTCTGTATCAATGTGTTGTAATGTCTTTTTCATTTTTCTTTTGCCTTCTAATCTAAGGAACTGTATTCAGCATTATCTAGTCCACATGATTAATCAGTAACTTTCAGAGGTGATAACAAGAAAACAGCATTTGTGGTATAGAATTAATGTGTTATTATAGTGGACTCTGGTAATGAGACATAACTGAGTCATCAAATTTACATCTCTGCTTGCTTAAAGATATGCTTTACAGGTTTTTTCAGTGTAACCCATCTATTAATTCATGATTACGGCCACTACCTCCATGGGTTTTTCTTGTTGATCTAAGTAGAACTAAATCTTTGACAATTCATTTTTTTCTCCATGTAGCAGATTTTCATTTTCTCGATGTTCATATATGATTGCTACCAAAAACTGTCTCTGCATTCAACAGCAACTAAAATTACAACAATGAGAAATGAACCACTTGCTTGTGGCACTGTTTTAACTAACAGAATGCAAACAGTTACTGCACTAAAGCCAAATACAGAGTTAAGTCTACTCAGAGACTTCTCAAAGCAAACAAACAGAAAAATGGGGCCACCCCATGTTTCCCAAACATCAGTCATTGGCAATCGAATGGGAAACAACTTTATTCTGATACACGAGTCGAAATCATTTCAAAAACAACTATTTCTGTGTGTGTGTACTACTGAAAACTATAGTAAATGTTTCAAAAATAATAGTGGCTATTTTATTTTTTTAAGAATTGGTATTATTTTTGAAAAGTATCTTGTTTCCTTTAAATCCAAAATAAGACTTCTTAATAAAACCAGATTAAACTCCTGAAAAACAGAATATATCAAAGACACGGAAAAGTTTTCACAATTGAGAGGGGGGTGGTATTTAGATTTACACCAGCGCGTATAAACAAAGGATTTTATTTCTTCTGAAAAGTTCACAATCTGTTCCAAGCATACCAAGAGCTTCAAAAAACCCATGGGAAAATCTCACTGTGTTTTCATTCCATTTTCCACAAACTTTTTGAAGTCCCTCCAGGCAGCCTCACAGAAGAGAATCAAAGGCGTTCCTTTAAGAACCAAATTGTGAACATTTTTCAGTTTCATGGGCCTTCTCTGTTGGAACTCCTCCATGTTACAGTTGTGGCCAAAGCAGTCACAGATAATGTGTAAACAAACACGATATGACTGCTTTCCCAATAAACAAAGTTGTGGTAGGGGTGCAGGGGGCAGTATTTGACCCACAGACTATGGGTTGCATATGCCGCTTTAGAGAGAGAAGTTCCCCATGATTTTCTAATGTTTAGAAACACCTACATTTGATGCTGTTTGAAAGAAAATTTCCTAAACATAAAAAAAATCAAATGTACAAATGATACTTCGTAGTCATGCTTCACTGAAGGTAGACACAATTTTGAATTGTTTAATAACCATAAGTTGCCAAGGTTATTCATGCAGGTAGAAATAAAACTGTGCCCCCACAGTATATTCAAGGGTGGATATTTCAGGAGTCAGTGGCCCAGCTTTTCTTCTGAGTTCTCTCTGAGTAGACTTGAATCCCCAACCTTTTGGTTAGCAGCATCAAGCATTAAAGGCTTGTACACAATACGGCTTATGAAATCATTCTCTCATTGATTAGAAAGAAACTTGGATCTCTTGTCTAGTTGAAGGAGTCAGAATGCAGAGTTCAAGGAACTGTTTTGTATTATTATTCAGAGTGTTTTATACCTGATGAGCAATGGAACCCTATAATGTTTTGATGAGACACACTGTCAGGAAAGGGAAAAACAAATACTCTAGACATAGGTTATAGGGTCACTGAGGTAATTTGGAAGAATACAGACTGTCACGAGCAATCAAACTAATGCAGAAACATCTATTAACTGTTAGGAAAGACATTTGTGCAGATTGGAAGTGGAACGTTCCAGTGACAGTGCTCTCGCAGGCAACTGTAGCAGAAATTCCATTGTCACAAAGGCTAACAATTCAAATTGTGAATTGGGATGATTTGGTCTAGCTAGAAAGATTAAGATTTACGTCCCAATCAAGCGATACTGATTCATGCAAAACTCAGAGCCCTGGCGGCTACACAATCCCAAAGGGAAATTGTGACATAAAGAAAGAAAAGGCTATAAAGCGTTTTCTACAAGATCACTAACTTTATAAAACCCTATAAGTGCATTTTTTTTCACTAGAACACATTTTTTTCTCATTTTCTTTTTCCTTTTAATGGAATGGTATCACAATCGGAAAAATTGTTATGGGACCCCAGTTTTGCCTCATGTTCTCAGACTGATGTAATGTGATTATGAAGGTTGAAAGGGTGCTGTCTGCAAAACAACCAGGCATTTAAAAATGGACCATATTAAGCCATGGGTTATAACCTGGTCAGATCCACTTGAATCTGAGGAATGCAGCCACAATAAAGTTATTTGTTTGGATCAGGAGAAGACAATTTATTGGCTTCCCTGAGAGAACCATTTCCGTGCTTGTGTCCTGACCTTTGTGCTCCAGCTCTAATTCATGGAAACTTATGAACTTGGAGTGATACTCATTTATACCAATTATGGATAAACAAAACTAGGTTTTTAAAATTATATTAAATGCATGTGTCCCTACAACTAACAATAAGAAATAATAACAACATCATATTAAGGAGTAAAGCATTTTAAAATAGTCTTTCACTTAAACTAATCACTTACAAGGAAATAACATTATATTAATCAATTGTTAACAAAATTCTAACTTTTTTACCAATAACATAAGCTATGCCATACCAAGAATTTTTTACATTAGTTAGCAATTTTTAAATATTTACTATGGGTAGAGCTTTTCAAAAACAAATTTTAAATGCTTTATTTTAAAATGCTAATTTTTAATATGTGGACAAATAATCGGATACTTTAGTAGAACACTTTATAAACCTGTGTTTTAACTTGTTTCATATATAATTTTTTTAAATAATAGGGTGTCAAGATTTCTCAACATTAATTTTTTCTTCCTTGGTTTTCATAGAAAGCTAAGTAATTATAATTCATGGACATGTCTCCATGAATGTGAGCATACAGAAAACCATTTATGAATTTCCTAGAAATGATCAACCTCAATGAGTGAATGAGTCTCGGTCTCAAGGGACATAAAGATCATTTGGCATAAAATAGTTTACAATGCTCTTCATTTTCCTTCGGTGAGTATTGAGTGGTGGCCACTCCTCATTGGAAGAAAAGAAATGTGATGAAAATAAAAACAACACATGGAAACCATCAGTTAATGGGTTAATGGCACATACAAGAACCAGTCTCCACAATCATGAAACCAGAAGATCTAGATGGTGCCCAGCAACTTCTACCAAACTACTTTGCTCTGAAAGCATTCAAATTGCAAAGTTTGGGATAAGGTGGGAGGGAAAACATTGTGCAAAACTGAAATTCATAAAAGGTACCAAGCTTACTTATCTGATAGAACCTAGAGGAGACTCTGGAAACTATAACCCTAAGTCACCCTTGGAGTCTGGAACTGACCTCACCCTTCTGCCTTAATTTTCATCCAAACAATATATTCTGAAAAACGAAGCAATAACAATAGCGTGGTATGGACAACTTAGAATAATCACTTACTTGAGATCAAAAAGTCAATAGTTGCCAAGGTCAAAGTTCAGAGGGCTAATAAGCCAGAGGAATGAGAAGAAGAAATGCAGGAAGATGTGAGATATTTGAGGGTCAATTGAAGGAATGTCATTGGGTGAGCTGAAACAAAATATCTATGATTAGTTGATTATAAAATTAATTAACTGCTCTGTAAACCTTTAGTTAATTCACAATGAAAGCTCTAAAACCCATTTTTATAACAAAGATTATCTTGTTAGCAAAGTAAGTTTTATTTTGAATGCATAGTGAAATGTGTCTTTACAACTTTAAGGTCATTCTTCATGTTGATCTAGTGACTAAAGGCATTGTTTTACTCTTGTAACATTTTTTGAAAATATTGGCATAGTCATGGACAGGATAAGTGCAAACAATAAAAATAGTCCTAAACAGGAGAATAATTGGATTATAGAAGTAAAGACTAGAAAGAAGCTTTCTTGTAACAGAGAAAAGAATTCCTATGCACAACCTGTTGCAAAAGCATCATTTTTTTAATAAAGTCACAACGTTACTAATGTGGTCTAGAGTTCCAGTCACAACAGGGTAGTTGTTGAGATAGAAACAATGCTTATAGAGTATACATAAAATTCAAAGAAATACTCATTTCTGATGGAATAAAGCTTTCAATAAAAAAAAAACAGAAAAAAAATCAGAAATCATGTCTCTTTAAAATACAGGAGGGAATTTTGTAGTTCTAAATAATTTTTAGGGTGATCTAATATGGACAATTTCTCAAATCCAATAGGGCAGCAGTTAATTGTATAATT
Organism: Nesogale talazaci; assembly: GCA_004026705.1. Lineage (NCBI taxonomy): Eukaryota > Metazoa > Chordata > Mammalia > Afrosoricida > Tenrecidae > Nesogale > Nesogale talazaci. The sequence goes on along the minus strand of PVJH01001629.1, from coordinate 80,256 downwards.
AGGGCACCAGTTAATTGTATAATTAGACTTTGTTCATTGTATGAGTATGTGATATAATCAGATTTGGGGATAGTACAAATCTATGAAACTGCAGGTTTCATCACACTAAATTGATGAGAAAAATTATTGCTTAAAGAGACCTTATGACACATTAATAAATGGGAGTACTTGGTAAGGAATATTAACAAAACCTGTCTGAAATAGATTCTAAATCTCCAGCGAGTTTTTAAATTACTCATGCCTCCAGGACAAAAGAACACAAACTATTAGATTATAGCTATACCACATTTGCAACTAAAAAACACAGGAAAAATATTAAAATGAAGGGCAATGTTTAATTAAGTGGGTCTTGAGATAAATTCCAGGTTATATTAATTTTAATAGTGTTAGTATAATAGAAGACATTTCATGTCATTTGTCCAGTTAAAAAACAAAAGTGCATTCATTCCCAAAGTGCAATATAAAGAAATCTACCAAGTATATATCTAATAGCTTATAGCAAACTCACATTTATGCCTTATAATTTAGATTAGAAACTATTTTTCTTAGGAACTTTACTGGTCCTCAAATAATAAACAAATATAGGCAAAATATTTCACTTGAGTCCCTGTTTTAAGTATCTTGGGTTTACTAAATCACATTGTTCACCACAGCAATTTCAAAAATGATGAAATGGGCTGGGCCCCGGTGGCGTAGTGGTTGTGCTGGACTGCGGCCCACTGGGACGGAGGTTCAGTTCCAGCAGTGGGGCTGGGCTTCCTACTCCCACCACGGGAGAGTAGTGATGCCCCCCCCCAAAAAAATGATGAAATGAACTAATAGACATAAAATAACTTGTGCTTTGTCATATAGAGTAGCACCCCAGAACTTGATGTTAATCCATCCTAGAAGAAGCTTCGAGATGCAAAGCAGTTGAGTTCTGAATCACTTTTCCCCATAAGAAATAACTGAAATGGATTAATACATTCATGACCACCAAGTTTTCACCCTAACCTTGCCTTTTCATGCAAGACATTATGCAGGAATTGCAAACTAAATAAACTCTGAGTTAAATAATGGAATTAAAATAAGAAACACAACATTTAAAAGTTTTAATAACTACAGTCTGGTCTGTACCTTGAGATGGAGGAGGATCTGGACCTGGGGACAGGGATGTGGACAAGGATGTGCAAGAGGAATCCTTTCCATAAAATCAACTGGCAGGTGCTTTTCCGTTTTTCTCTTCTTTGCCTTTCTTCACTAAGACATGGCTGGTGTTCTATAAAAAAAAATCTGTATAATGTTGTCTGCTTTTGGCGTTTCCTTAACTGTTTTCCATAAGTGTTTACTAAACGACCGTCAACCTCATGGTTAACAAGTTCCTTATCATGATGATTCTTTACAAAAATACTCTTTCTGAGGACACATTTTTTTTTTAATCTAAACCCAGTACAAGAAGCCACAGAAACTATGAAAATTATAGCAAAATATTTGGAACACGGCCACAAAAGGTTTCAACAAGGAGTACTAATAATGCCAACCAGTGCCGAGTGACCAAAAGAGGAACTGCTTTTGTTTACAAAAATCACATGCATCAGGTTGGGTTCTGATGTTTGGTTGGACTCTGATGCAAAATTTTCATGACACTTTGCGTCAAAATTTGATTATGTTGAGTGCTGATGCGGTCGAGTTACCAGGTTCTACTGTAATGGTAAGTACTTCTTGTACTTTGTGTTTAAATTCAAGTGCAATGACTTTAACCATATGAAATGTACTGTCTCTTATAGCCTCTAAGAAAATCAGTTCATTAAAAGTATGGGAATTAAATAAACATAATGAATTAGTCTGGGTAGACCAGATATAAATTAATAAACATGCATATGCATATAAGAAAGAGGCTTATGTACAAGAGGGATGAAACATTGAGAGAACATCCCAACCCAGTCCAGTCCAAGTCCGTAAGTCTGATATTAGCTCATAAGTCCAATACCAATCTATAAATTCTTCTTTAGACTCACAAAGCACACACAATGATGCCAGGACAATTACAGGTCAGTGGGTGCAGAGTCTTGTGTATCCAGGGGTTGTGGAAACATCTGGCAGGGGTCTCCCTGTGACCTCTCAAGCATCTCAGCACTGGCAGGAGTCTCCTCATGGCTTCTCTGACCCCAGAGGTCTGGTTCCATCAGGGCAATCCCATGTGGCTTCTTCTCTGACATGTCTCTCAGGGAGTCAACCCCACGTCCCGTCTGTAGAGCCTCTCCAATGGACTGAATCTATAGTCTCTCACTTCCACTGAGGGAAATATCGCGAGATTCCCGAGAGTACTCAGAGAAATCCATGCCCACACAGAGATGTCATTGACTATCTCCAGATTGACAGTCGAGAATCTACCCCTACACTCCCAGTCATGAAATGGACACCAAAGTACATGACTGCCACACATAATCTATCAATTAGAACTTCAGTAACGCAGTTAAGAAAGTAAGAGGTAATCTCTCTTGTTAGTTACCATTGAGTTGGTCTTGATTTCACATATTACAGCATGAAATGTTCCCTGGTCCTATGCCGTGTTCACAATCGTTGGTATTTTTTGAGCCAGGTTGTAGCCATTAGGTACATCTATTTCACTGAGTGTTTCTCTGATCTTCCCTGGATCTCTCCTTTACCAAGCATGCTTCAGGTCTGTATCAATACGCAAGTTCCAGTGAAACATGTCTGCTTTGGTGATTCTGTTGGTACTTGAAAGACCAGTAGCCTAAGTTCCAGCATCACAACAACATTCAACCACCACAGAAGGACTAACTGGCAGATGGGCAATAGACTAACAACTTAACCAAACTAATCCTACTGCATCAAGTTGATTATGATCTATAGCAAAATCACACATAGAATTTCTGCCAATATAAGTATTTAAGAGAGCAGACAGCTGTATCTTTCTCCCACAGATCACAAGGTTCTTGGTTAGCAGCCCAACGTTAATCCCACAATGCTATCATGGGTTCTTAAGACCAGCACCTAGTAGCTATCAGGTCGAAATATTTTCACCATATTATTTTGCTTGGCTTTATTGAGGACCATATTGATAGGTGAATGACATGACATATTTAAGACCATATGTTGCCCTAAGATGAATGTTAGGAAGAAGCATGCTTAGCAAATATGTAAGTGAGTCCAAAGGGCAGGTGTGTAAAGTGGTGCTTCTTGAAAAGCACTACTGGTGTCTTTGAATGCACCGTTACTTCTGAAATCAATACTGCTTCATCTTTCTAGGTTAAGTTACCTTTCATGGTGCTTCATCAAGGGGGTTGTTGAAGAGCAATGGTTGTGATGTAACTCTTATGCCCTATGAGGCAGCTGAGAATTCCCTGTGAACAGTTATGTTGGTGTCAACTTGAGGTCCCTGAAGAATGTTCACAGAGCTAAAATCCAAGCTGGTGATTATTTATCACCAAACAGAAAAAAAACTTCTTGACTTTGAGAAATAATCAGCAACTCAATTTTTCTGCCATATTTATTTTGAATGTATCTGGAGAATTAATTAGCAAAATCCCATGCATTCATGCATTCATTCATTCTAAACCAAACCAAACAATTGCCACCAATTCCAGTACAACTCAAGACAGTCCCATGCATAGAGTAGAACTGTGTGTCTTAGGTCTTTGACATTTGTGACCTTTCAGAAGCCAGTTCCTAAGCATTTCTTTCACGACATCTCTGGATTTGTTTGAACATACAATCTTTCAATTAGTAGTAAAAGTGGAATTCTTAATAGCTGTGGGCACTGCTCAGATTCTCCTTATTGACCTTCAACCTCTCAACTGCCATCAATGATGCTGAATCACAGAGACCCCATCTCTACAAAGGGTGGTTGAGGCTGGCAATGAGGCATCAGAGAACCTCACCTGTCTGCCTCAGAAGGTTTTAATGGTAGGCCTGGGGTGGATAGTCATCTGCCACCAAGGCATCTACATTTACCAGAGCGTACAGTATTGGGAAATACTTTCATTTGCTCTTTCTCCAAAATATGCCACAGGTTTTTTGTGCCCTGATCCCATACTGATCACATTCTCAAGCAGTACAGATGGTTTAGTAACCACCTATTAGCAGAAAAGTTGACTGTTCAAATTACCTGAGCTCCGAAGAAAGGCTTTATCTACCTGTAAAATATTAACCATGGAGAACATTATGGAATTCAATGATCTGAAACCCATGGAAACCCCTTGTGACATAATTGACTTCATGACAGTTGGTCTGGGATTTTTTTTCCCTTTGTTTAATATAAGTACATTCTCTTAGCTAAGTGAACAAGGTGTTGACTATTCCACTTCTATTTTAGCTGATGTATTTAATTTATACTTTTAAAATATCTGATACTGGTTGAAAGAATATCATTTTGTTTAGGTAAATGGGTTTTTATTGTTGAATTTACTCCACAAAACCTCAATATAGAATAGAATATTCATCTAAACTCAAATAGAGGTTCCAGCATGACAGCATAAACTGCCATAAAATAAGTACACTTGATAAGTTTATCTAAATTTATATTGTAAATTATTTTCACAGAAGTAAATTATTTAAAATTATTTGCTCTTATTACCATAACAAAAATAAGTATATTTTATTCAATATCTGCTCATTCCTTTTCTGCTTACTTTTTAAAAATCAAATATATGCATCAAAGATGTGATTAGAGTTATTTATTTAAAGTCACATATAGATTTGATTGTCTAAAATAATAACAGCGAACAAACCCTGCTAATATTTCTGAAAGAAATATTGGTTTGAAAACTTCATGGATCACAATGGTATAGAGCTGGGGGATGTTTGAAAAGAGAAAATGAAAAACTTAGTTCATTCTGAAAAATAATTTAACTAGAAAAATCTTACACTAATCAGTTTCCAACTGGGTAAAAGGACTCATCTCCTTCGTTTAATAAATATTTCAAATGCTATCCATCATTTTATTTTGAGCTCCTTACTCAATTTAATTCTATCTTCATTGATTGCATATCACACTCTCACTTGCAAACTTTTCTTCAAAGGCAAGTTAAACAGATTTGGAATATCTTTAAGACCCTATATTTAAGAGTACAGAAATAGAAGCACATTAACCAGATGGTTTTGATTACTACCAACAATTCAATTCAATTATTTACATCTCAGTATATTCCATTCTGAACATGTTGCTTAAGTACTTCAAATACTACTATCAATGCCTTCCTTTAATGTAGAGCTAATATTTTTCCAAAATATTCCATTTTCTTATATGCTTTGGGTAGTTCATAACCCATGTGGTGAGAAGAGATCGGAGGGATAAATGTGTAGATGAAGAAACAGTATTTATCATATGACTCTCCGTATTGGTCAATTTAATAGACTGACTTGTCTGATTCTTTTGAAGTAAGAGAGACTTAGTAGGCATGAACAGATGTGATTCTCTGAAAGGTAAACTCTGCTTAACTCAGAAAAAATAAAATCCCTATCTATAGATCCTAAAATGGTATTTGTTTTCAATGAAACATATTTTATTTTACTTTAATTTTTGGCATAATAAATATAAATTGCAATCTAAGTCATATCACTGCTAGATCTTTATGTCAGCAACTCAATGATATGCAGTTATCTTTTCAGATTATTTCAACTCGATACTCAGCTGGACTATGAAACCTTATCAGATATATCACAAATTTTACTTTATAGGCTTCCTGCTGGCAGTCATGGGAATTCAGAGGAGCTCTTTATAATGCTTTCTTGAAAATTATTGCCTGATGAAGTTAATGTTTGCCTCTATTTTGTAAAATCATCGCAAATATTCTTATGGTATGTCTGTATCACTGAACGCTAAAAATAATTTTGTTGGTAACCAATGCAAAGGAACCTTGGTGGTGCAAACGGTGGCCAGCTAAAATATGCATGGTTCGAACCTACCAACTACTCGGAAGGAGAAAAGTGGGGTAGTTAGCATCTTGGAGACCCTATGGGACAATTCTAGTCTACCCTATAGGACCTCTATAGGATCAACTCTAGGACCTATAGGACCTGTGTAGGATCAACTACACAGCAGTGGCTTTGTTTGTCTTAGAAAGGTATCTTATTGTCTTTAAAAAGAAAGGTAACAAAAATTATATTATTATTAATGAAGGGGAGTACAGATTAGGGACCCAAAGACCATCAATAGGTGAAGTGACATCCTCTTGCAGAGGGGTTACAAGGAGGAGATGAGCCAGTTAAGATACAGGGTAATAGCAATGAAATATGCAACCTTCCTCTAGTTCCCAAATGCTGCTTCCCACCCACTATCATGACCCTAATTCTACCACATAAATCCAGCTAGACCAGGAGATATACGGTGAAGTTGAAAACATGGGAAATTTAGAATTGATGATCCCTCAAGACTAGTAATAGGAGTGGTAATACCAGGAGGGTGGAGAGATGGTAGAATAGAAAGGGAGAACCAACTTCAGGGATCTACACATAGCCTCCTCTCTGGGACACGGACAACAGGGAAGTGAGTGTTGGGACACATTGGACAGTGTACAGTATGAAAATAATAACAATTTGTAAATTACTAAGAGTTCAAGGGGGGAAGAGGAAGGGAAATATAGAGAGCTGCTACTGGGCGTCTGGATGGAGGGAGGCTGTTTTGAGAGTGATGATGGCAATAAGTGTGTAAATGTGGCTTGCATACAATTGATGTTTGTATGGATTGTGATGGGAGTTGTATGAGCCCCCTATAAAATGATTCATTTAAAAAAAGGAGGGAGGGAGAAGGAGGAACTTATACCAAGGGCTGAAGTGAAAAATATTTTGAAATGAATATGGTAATATATGTACAAGTATGCTTAATACAAATGATGCATTGAATGTTATAAGAGCTGTAAGAGCCCCCAATAAAATAATTAAAGGAAAAAAAGCACAAAAAAAAAGAAAGCTAACTTTTGCTTTTTCTTCAAATAACCTTAATAGTTAGATAAAGTATTATTAATCTGAGGTATTGTACCAGTATATTCGAAATGTAAGAAATAAGCTTTTTACAAATGTCCAATTTAAAAATGAAACCTACAATATATGTAATTTTAATCTCTGGATTTCAATAGGAAGTTGTTCCTTCAATTATATATTACAATGATTACTAAAATTACTACTACAATCACACAATTGTTGCTCAAGAAATAATGTATTTAGAAGAAAATGACAGAATAAAGTATTTGTGTTTAATCAATTCAAGTACAATTTAGTGATATTTTCTTCAAATGTAGTCCATTGATATCTATAGATGAATGATTGAACACATAAATATTCTTAAATATTTATGAAAGTTAAATAAAAATGAAAGCACAATTGAACAAAAAGGTTGAATTTCAACATTTTAGAATAGATGAACAGGAACAACACTACCAAGCCTCATTTGTAAGAACAGAAGAGCTTATTATTTTCCAGAAGAAGGAAAAGCCTTTTCTGATGATAGTGATAAAATTTCATTCCCAACTTGTCCAATCTCCTTTAAAGTATATCTTAAAGTTACAATGGCATTTTCAATTTTATAGATCAGTAATATCTAGGATTGTAGTGCCTAGATTTGCTATCTTGAACAAAAAATTGAATATTTTTAAAAACTCTTTTGATTCATATTTACAAGAGAATAACTATGTGGGTAGCTATAGACCCACCCTCACCAGGATTTGAACTGTACTTTCATTAAGCATGACAAATATACAGAAGTTCCTTCTATTAGCAAAGGCAATCTGTCACTAATAAATACTGTGGAGCTAAGCGTGGAGCCCTGGTAGTAAAGCAGTTATGCATTCGGCTGTGATCAGGAGAGTCAGCAGCTTAAAAAGGCGAGCTGCTCCAATGGTAATCTTTTTACTGCTTCAAACAACTTTCAGAAAGCTGCACCAGAAGGATGGAAAATGGAGACCCCACTAAATGACCTGGGCTTCACCTCAAGTGCACCTGTCTCAGATTTAAGGAACCGCTATAATCTTTTGTACTTTAGACTGAAAAGCCCTGGTATGAGAAGCAGATGATCACTAACTCAGCATATGGACTGAATGGTCATTAGACTTTGGTTGGGATCTCTTGCTATGAAGGTACCTAACAACTGAGGGCCTGGGATGACCATATATTTACTCTATGACTACCCTCCTTGTTTTCTTTTTTATGACACAGATAAGTCTAGTCCACATAGTGGATAAGAGTTGTTGAACGAGTGTTTTTTTTTAACATTTTGCCTATCACCAATCCCCAGATCTTGTAAATGGTGTCCAGTCACTTAATAATTTAATCTATAGAAGTCAGCAATTCATGGATTGTGGTCTGAAGCTCCCTCACAAGTGTTTCTAATCCTATGCCTAAATGTATGACACTATAAATTATAGAATCACATTTATGCCTTAGGGGGGATGATTGCTCAAATGATCTCTATCATAAAATGTTAGTGATACCTCTAAAGAGAATTAAAGACATACATAAACAATGGATACATGAATGGAACTAATGCTATGGTATGGCCCTACTCAATGCTTTTCCCTCATGAAGAGAACACTGAAGATATAGGTCCAACAGCAATGTGTGGTGAAACAACCAGATGGTTCCAGGCTACTAGAAAAAAAATAGTTTCTTGGGTTTTAAAGGGATACCTTAAAGCAACTACCTATCTATGTGAGGTGTCAACTAACACTACAGAAAGAAGTATACTGGAATTATCAATAAAGAATTGTAAATAAAACAATCCAAATTTAATGGTTTCCTCACTTGAATTATGAACACCCAGTTTGCAGAAGGCTAAGGATGACAGTGGAAGCCGCAAATTAACTTACATGGTGTGGTGGTCAAGTATTCGTGATGTCAATTTCTTAACTGGGAAGTCTAGGCGTGGAGTCTAGCCTGTTAATCTGGAGATAGCCAATGAGTAGCCAATGAGACCTCTGTGTGGGCTTGGCTTCTCCTGAGAATTCTGGGAAGTCTCGCAGTATTTCCCAACTGGAGAAGAGAAACTTGACTTTCAGTCTCTGAGAGACGAACTACTGACAAGACCAGATGATAGCATGCTGATCCGTCCTGATTCCTAGAGAATGGAGGAGCAAGAGGAGAAGCCACATGGGCTTGTCCTGATGGAATCAGACCTCTGGGGCCAGAGAAGCCACAGAGAGAGCCCAGCCAGCGCTGAAATGCTTCCAATGGATACTGCTGATAGACCCTGAACCCTAGAGAGGAGGAGCCATAGGGAGACCCCTGCCAGCGCCGGGACACCTTCAGTGCATATGCTTCATGAGTCAGAAGGAGACTTTATAGACTGGTATCAGGCATAAGGGCTAATATCAGACTTGTGACTTTGGACTGAGCTGGGTTGGGATGCTTTCTCAACGTTCCATTCCTTTTGTATATAAACCTTTCCCTTATATGTATATGCATGTCTATGAATTAGTTTCTCTAGTCTACGCAGACTAACATGAATGTTCTATACATGGATAACTCCTCCAGCAAATGCTCTCAGAGCACAGGTAGGGGATTTGAAAAGTCTTTATATCAAATAGAGAACATTACATACCTAATTATGGCAGGTGTTTTTAGGGGAAATATAATATTTTATCATTTGATTTCCCTTTGGATCCATGTTAGAACTGTTTTAATTTTTAATATTGTCTGCTTTTTTCTAACTGAGGTATTTCTGTTTTGTCTAGTGAGTGGTGTTTTTATGTTTCGTTTTGTTTGACTTGTTTGCTTCTTTCCTGCTTGTGTTTATATGATTGTCTTCTACGAAATCCATAATTGGTTTATAGAGCCAGTAACAGGCTTGATGATTACTCAGGGGCATGACAAGCGAGGAGAGTTGGGAACAGGACGTGAACTACATGAGAAAGAGGAAAAATTATCCTGAAATTGATTATGGTATGACGTTACAACTCTCCTTAATATAACTGAACAATTTACTTGTATGATATGTAAAATACATGCTAATAAAACTTTTTAAAAATAAAACAAAATTTAGCAGTTGGAAGAAAGTGAGTTTGTTTCCTGACGTACCTGCATTCTTTATATTTCAGAGAAAGAATAAGCCAAGGTTAAGTGTAGATAGGGCAATTATTCAGTGACTCCATTGCAACTTTACTCATGATGATTTAATGGGGTTTTCTCACTAATCTATTTGCAACTAATTATGTGTACCTTCTGTGTTTACAACTGTCTCACATGGAGAGTTAAACATGTTCCATGTTCTAATTAGTAGAATAAAAATATGCTTTATAGGGCTTTCTTTCAGTGGCTGATTTTTCAGATGTAAATCCCTACATTTTATTGCAAAGGACCTCTGGATACCCTGACTCTTCCAAACGTTTTCTTAGCAAACCAGCACAACAACCATCTGTATCATCTGGGGTATATGTTTATTACAACAATACTTGTGTCAAAAATGAGAAACATAGAGTCTGAATGAATGCATCCCTGCTTGAGATAATCATGGAAGTTTGGGTTCATTTGACTTTAGCAAAATTTTTCAAGGAAATCACATCCCTTACTTGAGTTTCTCCTTCAAAGACTTTATGAAGTTTAATTTCATAACTCTAATAAAGAAAAAATAGATTATAATATCTGGGTTGCATATATATCAGATGTTTTTTTCTTTTCAATCAAACATCCATGAAGAACTAAAAGTCTACTTTATTCAGGTGAGCAAAATATAAATTATGAACTGTTAACATATTGAAGGAAATCACACCAAATAATTGAGGTATGCTTACACTTGAATCGTTTGACTTATCTTCAAAAATCAATACAAATGTTTACTAATTCTCAGATTATTGACATTGTGATTAAACATCAATCACTTTTGCATTATGATGAGTTAATGAGTAGATCAATATTAGAACTAATACTCTCACAAGGAGAGAAAGAATATTTCTGAGAAAAATGAAATAACAAATTTGAAGATAGGTACACTTAAAACCATCTTGTAAGGGGTTTACCAAGATGAAAATAAATCTGATTACTATGATATCTAATACAAATCAATTTCAACCTCTGTGCAAATGCAAGTCAATATAGGCATTTTTAGGAACAATCACTCAAACAATGATTTCCAGCATAAAATTATGCCTTCAACAGAAATGCAACCTTTACTTAAGCACCTCTTTGCAAGGGCAAACAAAATCTCTCATTCACAAGCCAAGTTTTGCCTTATAATCATGGTACAAATATTTCTCGAGGGAAACTCCTCTGGCTTGAAGTAGACTGCTGTAGGATTTTCACATCTGAAATGAATGCTGTAGGAAGGACTGTGAATGAGAAGACCAACACGGGCCTAGAAAGACTGTGGTCCTTCCTTGCTATGATCTTCTCTGCCTGCCTCTATGATCTAGGTGGAGAGGCCCAAGTCACTCTTCACCTTCCCGTTAAACCATTCAATGGAACAAAGACACAAATAAGATGCCAGTGAAATCAAGATGCCAGTGAAATCAAGATGTACTTTTGAATTCTTCCATCCTTCCCATGATGGAGATCTAGCCATTGGGAGGTCCTGAGAACAAAATATGTTGCCTTTGGGTCAATTCTATCTCAGAGCCACTTCATGTGTGTCAGAGGAGAATGGAACTCAGTGCTTAGAATACAGTAGTCTTCTAAAGCATCTCTAGATGTTTTCAGACCACTGAACTTTTTAACTAACCATCACTTGCATCACCCGGGGACTCCTGTGGTTTTACTGTTCTTGCTTGTGTCCTCAAGTTGAGGATGACTCACTGGTCTCTTACCAAACAGGAAGCATTGTCTTTCCTGTGCCTTCTTCATGACAATTGATATGTTCAAGCCCACTCTCTTTGCTAGTGTGTTAATCTATTTCCTTGTGATTTCTCTCATTTTTCCTAACTCCACTGTATTATCAGCCATGACAACCTTTCAGGAATTCCAGGGATGAGCATTAAAGAAAGGCCTGCATCAGATTACTGAATTTTAAATGTAGATCTGAATAGAGCCCACAGATATTTACCTCTGGTTTACAGTATTGTACAAATGCAGATACTATTTATCTCAAGGTCTTAAATGAACAAAAAGTATACGAGACTTAAATCCAACTCTTAAAAGCCCAAAAGCTAATAAAGAAATATATTGTTCTCTCCAGGGCAAAGAACAATATAAATAACCCACTGGCTATTAGCAACAAAGTCCCTATCATTGACAGCCACATATAATCACAGGTCAAGGGTTGGAAAACAATGATATGGTAAAACTAGTAATGTTGCAGCACAATGGAAAGTAAATGTTCTGTCATGATGAAGGTGCTTTAAAGTCAGATGAATTTGACCTAAAACACCTAGTGGCTTAGGAATTGATATCTGTATATGTCTAAGCTAGACACTTTTAATTGCCATAAGATAAACTTTGTACATTCAGATCATTTATCATAATACGGTGTGTTTAACAATGAACATTGGATTACTTTCTATATCAGAAATGCATGGGTTTAGCCACAGATTTAATTACTCTTGTAGACACTATTAAAAATGCTTGAATAAAGACTCAATCATGAATTTACTGTTAAATTGCTACATATTATTGACAAGTTGCCTTCACTTATGAATTGCTTTCTGCATTAAGCATGAATAATAATAACCTCTAGTTAATTCAATCGTTTTCACATTATCAAGAAAAATTACAGTACTTCGAAATAAAAAGTGAATTTCAATACAATTTATTTTCTAAAGTTTGGCAAAGGTTATGTATGCATAAAAGCATTGACTTGGCCCCATGTATTGAAGAAGATTACTTTGACTGTGTAAAATGTGAAACCTCATGTAAAATATTGAATTTATCTAATGCTTATTATGATACTTAGGTCAAGATTCAAGATTCCTTGTCAAGTTCAAACTCAAGATCCTTTTAGGGAAAATATTACTTTTATTTTTTTTTTCTTTTACAGAAGTCCATTTTACTATCAAGAAAGAAGACAAAAGGATTCGGCAAAGCTATCAAATTAATTAAGGGTCATTCTAACTCTTTTATCTCTACTTTCTTTCCCTGCCTCCATCAATCAAATATCAATCAATCAGGATGGAGTTATTGTGTGGAAATAAACTCACAGCCCTGTGTGAGCCACTGTGAAGCCCAGACAGAGGAAATGATGATTTTTCCTGCTCTTTGTGTTTAATATATTGATTTAAGTATAATGTATTAGGTAAAGGGGACATAAATGGTAAAATTTTCCCTCAAATTCAGTGTGCTGTATGCACTAATATTAGAGAATTTTCAAGGCATTTTCTCATAGATGGAACCTTCAGTGTTCTTGACTGTGGGATATGTGTTCTTGGCTGTGTCTTGGGGCAAGTCAGCTAAGCCATCTATTTGCATATCTAAAATGAGATTCATGACAAAATGTATGTTAATAAGTATCACCATTAGCACCACATTTTACATTCTAATTGATGCTCTTCAGGAGCTTACTAGTAACAGAAGGACAGGCACAGTTTACTTCCTACTCAAGAAAAGAACATTAGATTATTAACATCTGACCACATGCATCTGCCTATAACTTAACGGAGTAACATTCACATAACCATGTTTAACAAGATTATTACTTAAGGATATGCAATTAGTTCTATTTTATATCCAATGGACAATATTAGATATTTCAATGCATTTTTAATATGAAATCCATTATGATAATTCTTTCAAATAATACTAATTCATATCTATGTGAAGGTCCCATTTGGTGAGTCACTACAATGAGTCCAGTAATTGGAATAAGATGGTTAGTCTCCTCAAAATGGAGTTGTACATTAGTATAAATCAGCCTCCTCTTATGAGCTTGTAAGAATCATCTGATATACTTTGCTCTCAGAGCTGTTCTCTGTATAAGCAATGAAGACATTTTATGAACATGGTGGGTCCAGTGGGTAATTGAGTTGCATATAATTAGATAAGAAATGATTAAGGAAAAAGGCAAGGGGAAATAGGAAAATGACCAGGGCAGATATCGGATATGGATGCAGGTGAGGGGAAGATAAAAGTAAAATATCATAACCAACTAAAAGGATCATTCTGAGTCTGGTCTGTCCTTTCAGTTCAGAATTGAGACTATAAGGCAATTCACACAGCGAAACTGACTCAGGAACAGAGACCAGCATTCTAGGCAATGGGTTCACCTGGGGCCATGATCTCAATGTCTGCCTTTGAATTTGAGAATTAAGAATGAGAGAACCAATTACGGATGAAAAGATTTCATTTCTCTTCAGAGATTGAATAATGTGGAAATGATTAAATCAGGGTAGTCGCTATTTACACTTAAATTTATATCTGGAAATTTCCCTTTCATGAGCTGAGTTCTGCTTTTTCCATTGATCTCTGGCATTGTTTTTGCAACCCTCCAAATAGCTCTAGGAAGAAGCCTTGATTGTCCAACTCTCCAGCTCTGTGAACAAGCCTTGGCAGAGCAACGGCAAAGCACGCTGTTGCTGGCAGACAAGTTTCACTCTGCAATGTAACGACGACTCCAAGGTTGGCTCTTTCAAAGACACGTCTAAAAGTAGATTTTCTCCTGGCAGAAGTATAAAAATCAATGCAAAATGATTTTCTGGGTTATTTACAAAGCAAAAGCTGTTTTTTTTATGTCAAAGATGTTTACATTATTTCAGAACAAATCATGGGGACCTGACATGTCATAGTAGTGCTGTACTCAATGAGATTTCAATAGGTAATTTTCCAGAAGTTAGCTGTTGAAGGAGTGAACCAATTGTGCCACACAATGGGTGATACAGAATTTAAATATCACATCAAGTGTTACATGTGTTACATATATAGTTTCAGACATTGGTGAAAAGAGAAACAAAAACAGTTGATTAAAACTAAAGTCACAGCCATCAAGTCAATTCTGACTTATTGTCATCATACTAGAAACTGAATGGAACTCCATTGTAGGTTTCTGAAGCTTAAATCTTTATGGGGGAAAACAACTTAAGCTTTCTTCCAAGGAGAAACTAGTAATTTTGAACCACTGATCATATGTGTAGCAGCTTACTGCATATCTCATCGTATCACAAGAGCTATTTGAAATTGATCACATGCCTGCAGAAAGTTGCGTTCTTTGTGGATCCTAGACTTACAATTGATTACAAAAACTTGACACATTGAACAATAATTGAAACAAAAGCAGTGCACCTTAACAAAGAAAAATCTATCATATCTACTTTTCTCCATGGAATTAGGTATGATAGAATTATGCTAGGTATTTTGGTGGAAAAAATATGTTGTTTACATTTATCCCAAGTTGGATTAAATGAATGACACCTTTGCAAATTTGTACTTCTTAATTAGCCCTAAGCTGCAGTTTAAGAATATATTCCATTGGTCTCACCCTTGCATTTTAAGATATTCAAGGAAGGAATAAAAAATAGGGAAATGGAGGTTTTTTATGGAGCATAAAGTGTGAAACATGGGAAATTATTTATGTACTTTTCCATTGGTATTCGCGCATTTCTTATATACAACAATTCAAAGTGAAACATGAAAGGCCAGAATAAAGAAACAACTATACATAAACTTAAATGTTTTAAAATACACTTACTCCTCTCTTACCAACTATTTTATTACCTGAAATTGTTACATATATGAAGATAGTAAAAACATACTATTTAATAACATATTACCACATTAATGATGTACGGTATTGCTAGTTAGGATGGTTAAGGCTTTATATGTCAACTTGATTGTGCCGCACTTTTCAGTGGTTTGGCAGTTATGTAGTAATGTAATTTTGCAGTTAGGTAATAAAGCAATCACCCTCCATTTTATGATCTGATGTCATTGTCAATTTTCTAAATTGCCAATTTTTACATAATAGCTTTGTCTTTGGAACCGTCCAGTGATGATAAGTGAGAAGTGAGAAGTTGTGTATGTTTTATGAAATGTAGCATGAAACATTTATAAAAAAAATCACACTGAGTCCAATGTCCCTTTAAGCTCCTTATAGTCTCTCTATAGCATCAACTTATTTTCTTGAACTTTCATTTTAAACAACTAAGATTTTAGGGGAATAAAGATACTCTCTATAGGTATACTTCCTAATACCATCATCTTAAAAGCAAAGTAGGCGACAGAAGAACATAGTTTTCAGGATGTATATTCTGACTAGAAAGGAGGATTTGTCACTCTGTCACTTACCTGTGTGAAAATGTGAGTTACATAACTTCTCCATACTTCACTCCTCACATTTTTAAACCATGAGCAACTTTAAGATTTACCCAGTAAAGTTGTTATGACATTTATGACTGATTTTTGAGAAATTTAAGCTTAGAAGCATGCCAAAAAGCGTGCCGTACACAATATGATGAATTTTAGCTATTATTGTGATTGGAGCCCTGGGGTAGTGCAAACAGTACAAAATAAGATTAGCTCATTTTGAGGCCAAAGGTTGGGATTTTAGTTCAGAGACATCTCAGAAAAATATACCTGGCACTTACTGCTGAACTCTCAGGAAGGAAGGAGATAAAGGAATTTACTGTTTGGGAGATGTTGAAATGTCAAAGGTGAGGAAAAAAGTTGGAAACTATTAATGAGAATATAATTCATGCTAGTAAATTACACATGTGAAGAATTCTGAAGTGCCCAAAGTTTTTTTTTATCTACATGTTAATCACAATTTAAGAGACAGATTAGAAAAATAGACAAATATATCTTATGGAGTAATTTTCTACTCTGAAGGAAGTCAGGTGGTCAGCAGTTGACTAAAGCCCACCACAGTAAAAAGTATAACTAGCACGATGAGTCAGGTCATTTTCATTGTGACAATGCAATTTTTCTTATTTCTTTCCACAAAATAATGCAACTAGCTTTATCTAGTTCCTAACTAGATCCACAATTTGACTTCTCAGGTGATTCCTTAGCAATTTGGTTAATTGACAGTTTGGCAAAACTGGCCAGTGGGCTTGGTAGAAAGGGAGACACAGCCCTACTAGTTTGATTTTCGATGTGAGAATGAACACTGGGCTCCATCCACTGCTACCACTGCTTTTCTCATCACCCACCACATTTGGGAAGGAAGCGTCTACGACTACTCCCTACAGACAAATGAAAAAATATGCACATGACGCATGGGCTCCCTTCCTTTTCAAGAGCAGAAGGTCAAACCAGGGAGACAAAATAAGACAAAAACAACACATTTCTGACCTCTAATTTCATAAACCATCTGGTCCTTTGCCACACCTGGAGATCCCATGGCTAACAGAGTAGGTCTCTCATCTGTATGGTTTTCCATGACTGTAGATTGACAGGCATTTTTCTTACATTGTCTCTTGGTAGATTTGAACTTCCAGCTGTTGAGGTACCAGTCATGCATGTTAATCTTTACTACCATTGCTCAGCAAGGGCCAGATGATTCCAGGTTTCAAACAGATAACATGACCTCAGAGTTTTCACTATCAACTGCCTACCATGAGTGGACGAATAGATTGCTCATCTTATCCAACAATTTAAATTGCTTTGGAAAAACTGTTCCCAGGCACATGAGTCCCAGTGGTATTCCCTACTCAGAGGCCCAGCGATTGAATATTGTATTGCTTCCTGCCTCCATTAACTATTCAAATCTTTCATTAATGGGTACAAACCATTATATGTCAGTCACTTTCTATTACTTAGCTGTGCATATCTTAGTACACTGCAGCTCTTAAAATCTTTAGTGCTGCTGTTTTGCCCCAGAATTATCTCTCGTACCTCTCCCAAAATTTAACTCCTATTTGAACTCATCATGGCTGCCACTTTACTAACAAGCAGCTGAAACGTAGGACAATGCCTTCTCCATGAATAAGTGGAGGGTAAATAACAATGAGAGACACAATAATTTCTGCACCGAGAGGCATCTGTATGTTCCCTTACTTTCCTTTCTCTTCTCCCAGGCAAATAGGAGGAGGACATTTCTGAGAAAGATGTGATGGTGTTTGGTAGGTGTTCCATTCACTTAAAGGGTGTGATTCCTGCCAGATCACCTGTGCAGTTTGGAAGAACATCTGACTTTTGTCTTTCATCTTCAGGTAAAACTCATCTAACCCTTTCTAAGGTTTAATTTCAATCTTCTAATAAAAAGATACTACTCATAGTTCATTGTGACATAGTGGTGGTCCTGGAGGGGCTTTTAGAAGCTCATTGGAAGGTTACATTATCTTTCTTTTTTAATGCAAAAAATGATTTATACAAATCTTTTGACTTTTGACAATATCATTGTTTAAAGACATAACTTAAAAAGTCAGTTTTGAGGTATTTTATAAGATGGATTTCACATTTGAAGTTTAAAAAATGAAAACTACATACACATAGAAATTCAGCAATGATCCAAATATATCCTATTTGTATTCTGATAAATGAATTGGCATTTTAAAAGGCTACATTCTTATTCATGAAATTTCCAAAGTGAAGATTATTCTGCTGGAAATAGTAGTTTAAGATTTAAAGTAATCATTTTAAGACCAACTTACTCACAATGGCCTTTTATAGCAATACCTCATGAAAATGTGTTTCTAATGCATCTAGAAAGACTACTGAAATTCTAGACTTCTTTCCATATGAAAACATAACCAATCTATTCTAAACTTTCACTGATTCCACTAATTGAATTTTAAAGTTATTAGCACAATTTTACAACACTCCCAGTATGTGACTGCTTCAACTCCACTTTTCACAATTTTTGGAATTCCATCACAAGAGTACATTTCTATTTGCTCATATTTTTTTTACCTAGAACATTGAACTATACAGTCTTCCATGACAAAGACATAGCACTCCTACAAACAGTCCTCAATTATAGGACTATTACCAGACCAGCTCATTCCTGTTAAAGATTATAAAATTTGTAGGCTTTAGAGAGTAGCTCTCCACTTAGGTTTAATATTGATATCAATATTAAATAAAAGGTATACATATCCATATTCAAATACCAAAATTGAAACTCTCTTGGAATTGATGCTGACCCATAACAATTTATATATATATGAATGTATGTATATATGTTACACATTACACATATCCACTTCTCATTTATCAATATAGGTAGATTTGAAGTATGAGGTTTTTAAGGCAAAAATTGACTTTATGCAAAAATGAAAATGCAGGATAACTACCTCTAATCTCAAAATGAAGAATGACTACATCATTACACAATTGGCAAGTTACATCATTACAAAATTGCTGAACCATGGAAAATTATGACCCAGGCAACTTAACATTAGCCTCTAAATATCACAGCCAGACTAACTCTTATGTAGGACCTCAGTGTCTGTTACTGCCCAAGGGAAGTCATTACTGTGCAATGTAGTCTGATTGCAATTTTTAAAAGCATTGCTGTAAAGACAAAATATTGGATAATAAAATGGCTTAGAGGCAAGGTGTAAATTTATATATGTAGGTAATATATGTAATTTTTAGTCACTATAAATTTGTATTTTAAGGAGTGTACAAAATTGTTTTTTCCAATAAGTAAAATGAGTTCTTCAACTGTCATAAAATGACACTCTGGGCACACAGGGCATGTGCACATAGTCATGTCTAATTCTCATATGTTCATGTATTCTTTAGATTTTCATTGTACTCATCAAAAATTTATTTTTGTATGCTGGACTTTTAAAGATAAAAAAGTGAAGAAAATAGGTCTAGAGAGGATTTTAAAAACCTAGAAAACTGAGCATAACAAACCTCCAGTTAATTAATGTCTACCAAATAATTTTTGAGTGAGCTATGTAGACACCACAATTTGGAGTTTTTATTAGGAAACATTTCTGTGCCATGCATAAAGGAAGTTATATGGTAAGATCATTACCCTGGGGGACATGTGGAAGAAAATTGATAAAAGAGTGCATGAATTTTACTAACTAGTCACATTAATATTACACATTACTCTGTAGGTTGCCTAAAATTATAAAATTTAATTTATAATTGTCAATTAATATTTAATATATTATATTATTATAAGGAAAGATCTGACAAAATATTAATAGAACAGAAAAAAGAGACATATTTTTGTTTGCAGTTTAACGGAGAGACTTCTTAGAGGAGGTGACTTTTGAGCTCTGTGGTGAAGAATGAAGAAAGTCAAAAAGTTAAGGTGAGATGAAGGATAAGATATTCTAAGAAAAATATAGGACATATGCTAAAAAATGCAACTGCCCTAATGTGAAGTGTTCATATAGAGGGCACTGATTACACACACACACACACACACACACAGTCATATAAACATATATTCGTAGAAAGGGGAGAAAAATAACACAAAGAAAATGCATTCATTGGTTCTTGTCCTTTTTCTCTTTCTACTAACCAGCTAAAGATGAAATTAACTGGACAGACTGTATTTAGGATGTAAGTATGAATATTTACCACTTGTCTGTCAGTCTGTCATACTGTGGTGGTTGGTGTGTTTCTATAATGCTGACAGCTAAGTCACTGGTATTTCAAACATCAGCAGGTCATCTGAAACGAACAGCTTTTAGAAGAGCTTACAGAGTAAGAACAGACTATGAAGAAAAAGAATAGCTGCTTTCTTGGGTAGATTTGAACATGATGATATGCATGGTGCAAAGCTTGCAGGAACAAGGCCTTCAGACTTTCATTTGCTGATGAAACATGACTCAAAAATGAGAATAAACAGCAAAGATATTATTTAATAACTTTAACATGGAGTATACAAATTATATGTCTAGGGAAACTGGAAGTTGTCAAGATGAAATGGAATGCATAAGAATTGTTATTCTAGGCATTGGTGAGTTGAACTGGACTGGTGTTGACCATTTTGAATCAGAAAGCATATGGCTACCATGGTTGGAATTGAAACAATCAAGAGAAATTTCACTGAGTTTACTGTCAAAAGATATATTCCAAGATTTACCTAGAAATACAATACTGTCTGTGATCAGATTATATCTGTCTGCAGATGCAAAAATCCAATCACTATAACTATTTTTCAAATGTTGGCACTAATCCCTGAAGATCGTGTTCAAGAAGTTGAAGAATTCAACTAACAGCTTCAATGTGAAATTGATGTAACATGTAATAAAATTGCATTAATAACAATTAGCAATTGGAATGCAAAAGTTGGGAGGGGGGAAGGAAACTTAGTTTAAAAACCTAGTCTTGGTGATAGAAATAACGTTAGAGATCACTTGTTAGAATTTTACAAGAAGGTACATTTCTTCATCACAAATATCCTTTCCCAACAACACATGTACTTCTCCAGATGGAATACACAGAAAAAATATTGACTACATCTATGAAAAAAGATGATTAAGAAGCTCAATATTCACAGCTAAAAATCAGTGCAGTGTCTGACTGTGGAACAGATCATCGATTGCTCACATTTATATTCAAACTAAAATTGAGGAAAATAGAAACAAGTCCACCAGAGTCAAAATACAATGCCAATTTTGAGAACACTTCAAGAACATATTTGATGCATTAAACACTAAAGACCTGATGAGCTATGGGATAATATAATATGTGAAAGAAGCAAAATGTCATTTAAAAATAGGAAGAAGAAAGATTTACGTCTAGGTCAGAGGAGACTATGAAACATAGAGCACCTAAGGCAAATGAACAACTAATAAAGTAAAAGAGCTGGACACAAAATTTCAAAGTGCAATTCAAAAAGATAGAGGAGATGCTATAATGACATTTGGAAGGACTAGAATTAGAACACAAAAGAGGAAAACACTCACAGCATATCTTAAACTGAAGAAAAAAACTCATCTTGCTCTGCAATAATGACAGCTTCTTTGAGGAAAATTTTAATGATGCAAGAAACATCGAAAGATGATGGAAAGAATCCACAGTCACAGTACCAAAAATAACTGGTCAACTTTCAACCATTTCAATAAGTAGCAATATGAGAAGGAACCAATCATATTCAAAGAAGAAGCCCAATTTTCACTGATTGCAGAGGCCAAAACAAGGCTCCAGGAATGGATAGAGTACCAGTTAAACGATTTCAACAAGCTGATGAAACATTGGAAACATTTATCTACATATGCCATGACATTTGGAAGACAGTTACTTGTCCAACTGACTGAAACTGATCCAGAGCTGTGCATATTTCAGAGAAAGGAGACCCAACTGAATGTTCAAGTTATAGAATAATATCATGGGTGTCACATGCAAGTAAAATGTTTGCTGATGGGCATCCCACTAGGACGACAGCACTTCATTGGCTGGGCTGCTGCTAGAGGTTCGGGTCAGACTGAGAAGAGGACTTAGAAAAAGAAATACCTTTGCTGATGTCAGGTGGATCTTGGCTGAAAGCAGAGGATACCAGAATGGTATTCATTTGTGTTTTGTTGACCCGGTCAGGGTATTCAATGGTATAGCTCCTAGCAAACTACAGTTAGTTTTGAGAAGAATGGGACTTCTAGAAGACTTCATTGTGTGCATGGATCGAGAAGCAGTTGAGTGACTTGAACAAGAGAAGACTGCACAGTTTACAATCAGGAAAGGCGTGCACCAGGGTTCTCGTACCATACTTATTCAATCCATATGTTAAGACGATTGGGCTCATACGAACAAAAGCAAATTAGGATGAAAGGAAATCTTATCAGCTTCCAGTATGCAGATGACACACCTTTACTTGCTGAAAATGAAGAAGACTTGTAACACCTGCTGATGGCTACCAAGGATGGTAGACTTCGGGATAGATTGCAACTCAATGTAAAGAAAGTCAAAATTACCACTGGATCAAGAGATAAGATCATGATCAATGAAGAAAATATTGAAATGGTGAAGGATTTCATTTTGCTTGGATCAAAAAACAAAGCTCAGTAGTCAAGAGATCAAAGGACGTGCTGCATTGTGTAAGTCTGCTGCACAGAGTGTCATTAAGGTATTGAAGAGCAACGACGTTGCTTTGAGGGTAAGGTTCTTTTTCAGATTCTTCATCAGTGCCATGATTCACATGCATCACTTCTTCTTCAATCCTCCTTATTCAATGTGCACTCTTCACATGAAGTTGAGGTGATTAAAATATCATGGCTTGAGTAGGACACACCTTAGTGCTCAAAGTTAACATCCTTTCTTCTCAACACTTTAAAGACATTTTGAGTACATTTACTCAATGGAAAATGTTTAGTTTCTTGACCGCTGCTTTCATGAGCATTGATTGTGGACCCAAACAAGATGAAATCTCAGATAGCTTCAACCTTTTCTCTGCTTGTCATTATGCTGTTTAGTGGTACTGTGGTGAACATTTTGGTTTGTTTACATTGAAATTGTAGTCTGTAGCGAAAACTGCAATCCTTGATCTTCAGCAGCAAGAACTTCACGTGCTCCTTACTTTTAGGAAGCAAATGACTTTATGTCAATTCATAAAGACCTTATAGTACAGGAAAGGGTTGCCCCTGTACATTTCTGAGACTTTGGCCGAATGGCTAGTGTTGAACTGCTGATGTTGCATATAACAGTCCAACATATAACCACTATGACTCCTTCATGATTTCAAAACCCTAAAAATTTGTCTGATCTTTTAAAAATGTTTGCCTGAATTTGTATGTTAAATCCTAATTGTTATGTTGTATTTTTTTCTTTTTAATAATTTTATTGGGGGCGTTTACAGCTACTACAACATTCAGTACATCATTTGTATCAAGCACATTTGCACATATGTTGCCACATATATTTCCAAACATTTTCCACTTGAGCCCTTGGTACAAGCTCCTCTTTAAAAAAAAAACGACTCTCCTTTCCCCCCCTCCTTTTTTTTAATGAATCATTTTATCGGGGGCCCATACAACTCCCATCACAATCCCTAACAACTTCAGTTGCATGCAGGCCACTTTTACACATCCATGGCCAACATCACTCGCAAAACATTCTCCCTCCCTCCAGGCCCTCATTATCAGCTCCCTATATCACCCTTCCTCCCCCCCTGCCCCTTGAACCCTTAGTAATTTACAAATTATTTTTTCATCCTGTACACTGTCCAATGTGTCCCAACACTTGCTTCCCTGTTGTCCGTGTCCCAGAGAGAAGGCTACGTGTAGATCCCTGAAGTTGGTTCTCCCTTTCTATTCCTCCATCCCTCCACACTGAAGAAGATGCGAGATTTCTGAATGCGGTAAGCTTATTTTAGCATTGGGCCATATTAAGGAGCTGCCAGTTGCTGGAGAATGACATGATGTTTCCTAAAGTAGAGGGGTGGCGAAGCAGAGGAAGGAGCGCAGCAAGATGGGCAGACTCATTGACTGCAATGAGGAGTTCACGGATGAGAACAACTGTGAGGATGGCAGACTGGGCAGTACTTGCTCTGTGGTGCACAGGGGCACTGGGAGCTGCAGCCCTCTCTATTCCACCTCATGACAACAATTGCTTTTTAGGGAAGCGTATGATGCCAACATTTTAAGCCAATAGAAGGATATGTTATATGCACGTATATATTTCACTACAGTTAGTTTTGTGAGATTACATAGCTAATTAAGGGAAAAGCTTGGATTTGTTTGTGTTTAACTCTCCTCTTTCCCATTTCAAAGGTTGGATCCGATGAGTTACTTTTTTAGAGTTGGGGGTTAGTGGAGTATGTTTTGGGATGCCAATACAAGGTTGGAAGTTTAAAACTAAGCTATGGGAGAAAGACAGGCTTTCAATTTCCATAGCGTTAGTCTCCAGACTCGCCTCCTTGACAGTGAATGTTGAGGTTTGTTTGGGAACACTCTATTGATGTGGGACGCCACATCCTAAATGTGACAATGGAAAGAGCAGTAGACAACAATGTACTCACAGGACCGTTTCTATGAAAGCACAAATTATCTGTAAGAGGAGAGTCCAGATGCAGAAAGCCATGGTAGTACAGGGGTTAAGCACTGTGTTGCTTAACTCAAGGCCAGTGGTTTCTACCTTCTAGAAATAAAGAGGAGGCCACTGCTCCTGTATGGTTTTATAGCTTCTGAAATGCTATGGAGCAGTTCTGCACAGCCCGACAGTATTGCTGTAAGCCAGAATGAATTTGATGGGAACTGGTTTGGATTTGGGTTTTCTGTGTAAGAAATATATTCCTTTAGTCGATACAGGTGATTAATTTTGACTTTGTATGCACTACAAACTTCTTCTGGGGAAATCACTATTAGCATTCCTTCAGTGTACTGGCAGGAGTCTTTCAGGGTGATGGTGAAAAGACCATTTCCTTTTATAGTCTAACAGTATTCAATTTTTCTCCCTCTCTCTTCTGATCACAGATCTTCCTCTAGTCATAGGAAGACACCATATTTGTTCTTCTGTGACAGAGTAGACAGTATTAAATACATTGCTGATATTTCTTTATTAAAGGCAGTGGTGCTCCAGATTATAAAATACAACCAGGCACGCAGTAGTGATCTAAAATCTTGGATAACTAGAGCACTACATAAGGGTTTGCTCCTTTTCTGTACAAGTTAATTATCAGCATGCTTATTTATTGTATACAAATAAATACAACTGTCTCTTAGGAGTGTACTTTCTTGCCAATTTCTTATTTTAACAGCTGAATTTGCTTTTAACAGTTATAAAATTAGATTTAATCATTTAAATATTTAGCATGTATACCTCTCTTTTTATCTAATTTTATTTATAATGTGGGATTTAGTATTTTTTCATAAATTAGCATTTATACCTCTCTTTTTCTTGGATTTCACAATGCTTTTTTGGTTTCAAAGGCTTGAAAGGATGTATGGGCTAATAATCTTTCTGAATCATTTGGGACGCTATAACCAGACCCTGTAGGTTCATAGTGCATTTGAACAGTGCCCTTGTTTAATAATAAATGAACTTTGTTAATCTAATCAGGGGTACTGCAGGAAACAGAGCATCCTCCTCTTAATGTCTCCTTCAGAAAATGATGAAGATTTATGTTGATGAAACTGCTTGCAGAAGAGGAATGCTCCTCGTGGTCACGTTCAGTCACTGAAGGGACCACGGGGAAGGAAGTCCACTTGCTGCTACCAGGGGTAGAGAACCAGGTTCCCTGTAGATGGAGGCTTCTCGGTGGGTGAATGAGTACACCGTGGAGGAACTGGATAACTAGCATGCTAGGAAATTGGGCAAGAACTTGGCTTCGTTTGACCCAGAAACTAGACTTCATTGTTGCTCTTGCTATGTGCCACCAAGTCCATTCCCACACAGAGCGATCTTATGTACAATGAACACATGGTTGCCCAGGTTCGTGCCATCCTATCAGTGGCTGTTCTGCTGGAGCCCATTGTTGCAGGCATTGTCAATCATCCATCTTATTGAGGATCTCTCTCTCTTTTGCACTGATCCTCTACCTAGCATGAGGTCATTGACAAGGACTTGTTTCTCACGATACCATGTCCAAAATACATAAGAGAGAGCCTCACCACCCTTGCTTCTGCTGAACATGTTTCATTAGCTAATAAATAGTTATTGGGTACCTGTATCAGTACATTTCAGCAAATACATCAGTAAATGTCCTGGTCCATGGTGATTGAGCAGTTCAACGCATCCAACATGTGTACCCTTCTGGAGCTTCCTTTTAGGGAAGGACGTCAGAAAACAAGTCAATATATAAACATATACTACAGTGTTATTCTTCTTAGTTGGCATTTAGCTGATTCTAAGTCATAGAGATGCTATGTGCAGTGCAGACCTACTGCATGGGATTTTCAAGGCTGTGTCCTTCCAGAAGCAGATCAGTAGGCCTATCTTCTGAGACCCTTCTGGGCAGGTGTGGATCGCCAGCCTTTCAACTCCTAACCTCGTGATTAACCATTCTTAGGTCTCGCTCACTGCCATGGAGTCAATGCCAACTCAGAGTGACAAGACAGAAACTCCTGGAGATTTCTAAAGCTGGAAATCTTTATGGAAGTAGACAAAACAAGAAGGAGTAGAGGAAGGAGGAAGAGAACGAAAGGGGAAGAGGTAAAAGGAGAATAGGATAAATAGTATTTCTGGGGGAAAGAGGTCACATTTACATAAGGGAGAGAGAAAGTCTGAAAGAGAAAATAATATTTGAACAAATACTTGAATTAGGCAAAAGCAAAAAAAAAAAAAATTCTGGATGACCAGGAGGAAAAATGCAATTTCACAAACACTGAAACAGAGAAAATGCTGGGGGATGTGTAATCACAGACATAATAAGGAACCTTCAACATTTTTAAGTACTATAACAGGCACAAGAATCCATTAGAACAATTTGGGGTGGAGAACAGACATGATTGAATTTATCACTGCTGAAATTGCAGAGAGACCATGGCTTAACTAGAGATCGTTTGGGAGGCTATTACAATAAGACAGACAAGATATCATGATGCTATAGAACAGAAATGAGAGAATGCATATTGTGAAGTTTAGCTGGTTTAGAAAAAGATCCACAAAAGACGCTCACTGTTGGGGAGATTCTGTCACAAGTTATACTGAGAAGTTTGTCTCCCTTTAATTTATAGATAATATAAACGCTTTCTTTGGGCAGAGATGAGAGAGAAAAATTGAAACTCAAGTGAGTCTAAATTATTTATAAAGGACCCTCAACCTGTGGACATGTGTAGCTTTCCATATGTAGCGTAAAGGAATTGCGAATAACTATAATTTGTTGTTTGTTTGAAGGGAGAGGTGGTCGGGAAAATAATGACTTTATTGTTGTTCATTGGATACTTTTGCTCTTAATAGAAATATCCTTCTCCTCTGTCTTCAACAGAAACATCTGTGAAGAGCCGCTTCATTCCCAAATGCTATGAGAGCGACTCAACCTAAAAAGGACACACAGAGGTCTACTTTGGCATCAGTTGAGAAGGGCGGAGCAGATTTATAAATAAATGTAAACTCTCAAGCTGTGTGAAAGCATGGTGCACTCAAAGCGCAGGCTGCTAATGCAGTGGGACCTGAGTGTGCAAATCAAAGGCATTCTCCAGACTTGCAAATGGACATGGGATTACTGGGAAGTATGAGTTGGCCTAGAGAAAAGACCCAGAAAAAGCACAGCTTGTTCCTAAATCTCTCTTTTTTCCCTCCCCTCAAAGACTACTTTGGCCAATGAAATCTCAGTATTTGAGATATATTACTTTGGAGCCTGAAAGGATATGTGACACAGAGAAGGAGAACTCTTTTGGAATGAGTAACCTTTTAAACATTTCTCAACTCTGCCTCCCTTAGAACTTGACTTCTAATGTAAAATCGAGTTCTATTTGGAATTGGACCACATCTGTGCACCTGGAACGAGATGGAGCCAACAGGATAGGGACGATGAGCGGCTGTTAGGACCAGTCACAAAGCCACAAATACGTCCTGGAATCATTCTCTTCATTAGTTCTCTTTTGCTCTGTGCAACTGAACCAGGCCCTTTCCTGCTCCATTGGGAGAATGGAAAACGTGATCAGGAGACTAGACTCTCCCTTGTTGTAGATCTTTCTCTAAGAAGTGAACGAAAAAGAAGTCTTGGAAATATCACCTATTTATTCCTGAATTTTAAAATTCTGCTGAAATAAAAATTCTTTCTGATAGAACTGAAGGGAGAGAGGCAAAGGCATGGAAGTAACCATGACTCGCTCACAGCTGCACAGAGAGCCGCTCAACACTTGAAGAAAAATATTTCCATTACGGAACATGAACTCTTCATCTGTGCTTCATAAGATGCCTCTGGCTACCTATTAACATCTGGGTCCAATTAAAGCTGCTGATTTTATTCTAAAATCTTCATGCAAAATATAGTTCTGGTTATCTTGGAGTTTACCTCTCCTCAAACCCTCTCCAAGATTGCCTGATTTTATTTTTTACAGAATCTCCTTGAGATTTTTATTTTTCTCTAAATACATCAGAGTAAAATTTTTCTTTGCATTTCATTGAATTTTTGATTGATGAATTTAGAAGGTTCATTTTCATCTGCAAGGTACTCTAATCCACTGACAGCTATTTCCTGTAGTTCCAGAAACTCTCTAAGTTTCTCTGCCAGTTGAAGGAGAAGGAATGTGACTCCAATTGCATCTGAATGTGGAATGACATTGGAGACTTCCTGGCCTTTTTATTTTCAGGGATCAATGCTGGTCCCCAGCAAGACTTACCATGGGAAGAAAGCTTGACTTCCAGTATTATAAAAGTGCAAAGAAATTGACAGAGCAATTGACAGAAAACAAACTAGCCTCACTAAAGGGTAGCATTCATTAAATGTGGATGGTTGTGTATCAGGTACAAGAGTACTGGACAGAAAACTCTTATTCCCTAACTCAGGGGCATCAGGCTCTTGGGCTACTCCTGTAGCTTTTCTGAGTTTCCATTTTCCTCCCTGTGAAGTGTGAGTTCCTAGAGGAGTCTGTAGCCTTCATATCTGTGCTGCAGGTTGAAATGGTTCTTTATACATTTGCTGGGGAAACCAATATGTTGGATTGATAAACATACATTTGGTGGATTCTCAGGGCACAGTTTGAAAACTATAGAATTAGTTTCAATTTCTTAGGTCGCTCAGTCCCCAAGTCCCATGTTTCCAGATAAGGTGAGCTTTTCCTCCTCCAGTTCAAAGATTTGAAAGAATGGGTAGCTGCTTCCCATCATGTCTCTGCATCCCCTTGGGAATGGCCCTGATATTTCCATTCTCAAATAATAGGAAAACCAACAAGGACTTTATTACATTTCCCAACTTAGTTATCAAAAGACCATTGTACATGACCCGCTTTAAAATCCCTTAGTCAAGTTACCTTAGTCCCCACCAATACGTCAGAAAAGAAGGATTTTTTTTTCTTTTGGGGCTTTCGCATTTTTCATTGCATTTCAGCAAACATATATTTAAAACTATTATTTGAGAATGGAAATATCTGCAAGTCTCTTAACAGGAAGCAATTTTCTACTGCAAGTCACAGGATGAAATTCACTCCCACCCACCCCCCAAAATATAGCCCATAGGAGCACATATTATATATGCTTTCTAGAAATATTTTTTGAAGGCAAGAGAGTGCTAAGTTAAGGGTGGAATTTAAAATCTAAGCATTCATTTAGCAGCTGTCTTCATAAGGAGAGAGGATTGAATTGTGTCCAAATCAGGCATCAGATTTCCAGCAAAAGCAGATGAAAAATTAGAATGTGTGCAGAAAACAGCAGAAATGGGTTTTAGAAGGTTAGAGCCTTTTAAAATTGGCAACACATTTTGGTCAGATAACAGACTTGAGACCCAGAGTTCTTAATTCAAGCTTAGGGAGAGGGAAAAGTTTGGGAGGAGGCAAAACACAAAAGCCAATGCAAACCATGAGAAGTTTGAGCTTAGGTGGAGTTATCAGAAATGTCTTTTTAGGAAAGATTCGAAATTGGGGGGACAAAGCATCAGTCTAGCAATTAGGGGTCACTCCAATCATCTCCAGAAGGTGAATTCCTCTGCTCAGCCACACCGTCTAACTCTTTGACTCTTTCTGCTTTCCCAGTCTCAGAGGGCCACACTGAGATCTGGATCTCGCCTGTTTTTTGAACGAGATTAAATTGCTATCTCCCGTTTGGGGACCTTGTGACACAGTGGGCTGCTAAGTGCAAAGTCAGCAATTTAGATGCATCAACTGCTCCTTGTGTGTGTGTGTGGTGGGGGGTGGGGTGGTGGTGGTCAGGTTGTTGCTCCCCATAAAGATGTACAGCCCTGAAATCCCTCCCACACAATTGTCCTCTGTCTTACAGGGTTGCCATGACTTTGAGTTGACTCGACGGCAGTGAGCTCATCCTATGTCTGGGAATTAATTTTGTGTCTATCCTATCAAAGGGGAAAAAGTGAAAGGAAGATTTGTGTGTTTTTTTTTAATCACTAGAGAAAGCATTCTTCAATGTCCAAAGGAATCCTCTTTTCAAGCTTAATTGATCAGAACTAGGTCATGTGTTGCTGCTGGGGAAATTAAGGCAGTCCCTACATAGCAACCTCTGATCCAGAAGAAGAAAGTGTTTCTCTTTCTTATACCACCTTCCTGTCTGCTGCTATGTTTAAGTCTAGTGATTGTGGTCACAGTCTTATGGAGGACTTCTCTTCTCCTTGACCAACCATGCCATCGCTCTCTAGAGACCGGTCATTACTGATGACATGGTCACAGGGATCAAGTCAAAGTTTCAGCATCCCCCTTACTAAGGAGGGTTCTGGGTATATTTTCAATACTTACTGGTTTGCTTTTCTGGAAACATATGGACTATTAAATATTCTTCACCTATTCTCACTTGAGCCCTGGAGATGTAATGGTTATGCATTTAGTTGCTAATCAACAAAATATTTTTTTAATTATGAGATATTTCATAAAATTATCAGATAGTATGCCTTACATGGATGGTTGGGTGTTGAGATGCAAATTTGAGTAATCCATTGCACAAAACACAGGACTGGTCACCAGCTTACAAGGGGGTACAACCCCCTAAAACCTGGATTTTTCCCCCCAAAACCACGTATTTAATTTGTTTACAAAACAACCTAATCACCTTCAATGTATACTCCACTTCACTTAAGACAAGTGCCAAATCTGTGATTCCATGCTTGCAAATATTTTTTCAAACTCATCTGTTTGGATGTCTGACAGTAGCTCTCTCATTTTTCTCACCTCTTCTACTTCATTAATCGCTGTCCTTTCATGTCCCTCGACACTCTCCTTTCACAGAAAGTAAAAGAAGTCATGTGGCACGAGGCGAAGTTAGTAAGGTGCAGGGGTAAAAGAGGCATGTTTTGTTTTTTTGGCCACAACTGATCCATTCAGAGGGCTGTGTGATCAGGTGCATTGCTGTGGTGGCAAAATCACTCCCCAATCTCTCACAAATCAGGCCCCTTTTTCTCCCACATGACTAAGCAATCTTTTCACAACCTCTAAATATAAATCAGGATTAAACGTCTGACCTGGTGGAACAAACGCCAAGGGCAGTACAGGTCAGCATTTCTGTCCCTTGAGGAAAGTTTGACAGGTGTCAGAAAGAGGTTGATCATCAATCCACATTTTACCTTTCTTGAAATGAGAAAACCACTCAGACACACGCGTGTACCTTATAGCGCTGTCCTTCTGAGCTGCGTTCAACATCACGACGATTTCTGCAGAACTTTTCCTGAGCAGGAAACAAAATTTCCCTGCCACAGGCAGCCCTCTTCAAGTGACCATTACCCAAAAAATGAGGTTTGAATAAAACTGCTTTTATGGAAAAATTCACTGTGATCAGAGACAACCTTATAGGTCAGAATGATCTCTTGATGCTCCTCTGGTGGGAAAAATAATGTGTATTAGGAAAGCTCTACCTGGTGAAACTCTTTTCTGTTATTTTTTGGAGGGGAGAGTAACTGCTCACAACTAGCATATATGTATAAAGTATAAAACTACATCAATTAGAAGATGCACGCATACCAATGCGGCTAATTACACAAGGCTTGACACATGTGTGTAGATAAAACTATGTCCCCTACTGAAGTGGATAAGTGGTTCCTCACCATCACTAAGCTTGCTTGGATTGAGTGTGACCCTGGGTAGCATGCGTGAGACTGCAAACCTTGACCATTCCTGAGGTTACCCAGAGAAGACTGACCAGACTGAGTGACCAGAACCAAGCCGGTGAGCAGCTCTACTCACCCCTTTCAAGCATTTCTGATGAAACCAGGTGGATCAACTCTTTCTCCATCTAGCCCCTATCACAGGTGGAAGGAAGTTCTCTATCCTCAAGGTCACATGGTTCAAAGAGAGCCTAAGGACCTTCCTTTCATATTTAACCCAGAAATTCCGGGGGCGGGGGTGGGGAAAGAGGACATTTTCTGTGTAGATGGCAAGATTTGAATGTCTACCTTGTTGTCTTCGGTGTGGCCCTGGCACTTGTGTTAATGAATGGAAGGTGAGCAGAAGTGATGGGTGCAGTGCTTAGTAGAAGTCTGCGTTTCACCTTCTTTTATTTTTTTATAACAGATAGGAGTTTCTGAGTCATGTTGGATCATGAGACAGAGCTGAAAGAAAATGAACATATGCATAGAACTTATATGCAAAGTGCAGCAATTATATATTATATGGGAGTATTGCGTCTTTGGGTGTTTTCTTTGTTGCCCTTTGACTGTAGAACTTATTCCACAAAGTCTGCGCCAGGACAGCCCCTCAACAGAAATCGTCCTCTTATCTATCTGAGTTACAATCTCCAAACATTAGTGACTCTGTTAGCCTACACTTATCAACGTCATATTCTACCCCAGTCCCCACTCCCTTACAAAATTGCTTCAAAGAATTACTTCTTCACTTAATATGATATCCATCATTTAATGAGCCTCCTACCAAACCAAAGCAAATGCTGCATTCTACACTTATTTAGAATCACGTTGATGTAATATACAAAGCCTTCAGTTTGCAATTTCATTGGAGCATTGGATAATCTTTTAGGTTGATGGTCCTGCTTCCTCTCAGCAACCCAGCTATCCAGCAGGTCTTTCTTAGAGCTGCCCTCTCTCTGCTAGCTCTCCCATCCAACCTCTGGAGAGAAGTGTCTACTCCTCATATCAACTGTATGTCCTAACTGTACCTTTTCATCTCCCATTGCTTATGGCAACTAAAAGGAAAACAAAAATTGGTATTAACAATAAACATGTTTGGAAATTCTTCTTAGGTTATAGTATGCTTTCAATTAGAGGAATTCATTACACAGAAATCTTCAGCTCAGAATTTAAGAAGTGCAGCATATTTATCCAAGGGGTTTAACAGTCAAGGCAATGCATGACTACATTTCTTCAAGATGAATTAAAATCCACCAGGTACATGCATGCAAGTCAAGCCATGATGAGCGTCTATGTGCCTGTGTTCAGGGTCAAGGTTATATTGAAGGGGCCAGGAACTTGCATCTGATAACTGCACATACACTTCTCCAACTCTTCTGAATGCTCGCAAACATTCCTTTGTTTAATTTCACAGCCCTCTAGCCAGACAGATCACTATTTCTACTGTATAAAAAAGCACTTGGACTAATGCAAGTTAATAATTTGAAAAATAGCACTTAAGTGGAAAAGTCATGTTTATGATCCCTCCATCTCATTGTCTTTGTTTGGCTTATATATCTACGTTCCTTGTTTTTAAAATAAAAAAGTTTCCAAGGAAACCATCTCTGTTGTTTTCTCGATCTTCAAATGTGTATAGCAGTATGAGCTTTGGTCATAATTTAAGACAATGTTTATCGACATTTATATGAATCTTTAGTCCCAAGAAGATACACTTTTAAAAACAAGGTTGCATGGTCAAATAACTGAAGAAAAACAGAATGCTTTGGGAGATTTATGATGTGAATTAACATACAAAGGACTCTGGAAAATCTGCTCCAAGGAGTAATTTAATTTTGTTTTACTCTGTCACTTTCTAACAATTAACAATAGAGCCTTTCTTAAAAAAACATATTTATCAATTTATTAAAAGTGTTCCTTAAGACACATTTGATAAAGTAAGGGTCAAGTTCTCTTATGCTTTAGAGTATGAATTAAATGATTTAGATGTATGAGGTGAAGAAATACAAGAGATCGTATTTGCTCTATATAATCTTAGAGGCTTCTTTTGAACTAGAATTTAATTAATGTCAGTCTTGGTAATTGTTAGTAAAACTATTTAATAATGGGTTGCTTTATAATTTTTCACTTTTTCAGGTTCCAATATTGTCTCCATCTCTGAAATCTCTCAAACTAAGCCAGCAATTGCATTTACACTTTCCTCAATGTCTTTTTATTCGGTGATTTTGTTGTTGTTACAAAAATATATAATATAGAGGTAGATGGAGACATAGCCATAGACAGACAGATGTGCTGCTATTGTTAAGTGACATCCATTTGGTTCTGAACCAGTGCACAACAGAAAGAGACATTACGTGAACCTCAACCACCCGCACAGTGGTTCTACGCCTGAGCCCATTGTTACAGGCGCTGTGTCACTGTCCATCTCACTGAAGGGCTTCCCCTTTTCCACTGCCCCTTTGCCTTACTGAGCACGATGCTGTTTTCTAGACACTGATCTCTACAAACAGTATATGGACACTATATAAGATGATGAAAGGGCTTCAAAATAGTTGTGGAAAATGAACAAAAAGATACTTTTTCTCTCAACCTTTTGAAGCCTCCTTGTGTGTGTATATACACACACATATAAACATATGGCATTTCATCATTTTTATATTTACAACAAATAATATTAATTACATTCATCCTATTGGGTATTATCAATACTATCCAAATTTTCCCATCATCCTTAATTAGGTGCTCCCTAAGATACAACTTCCCTTCTCCCCTCATTCTCACCTCTGGTAACCAGGAATAAATTCAGATGTCTATGCACTGAGGATAAATCTTGTAGGATCACACTTAGGTGAAACGTCTATAGTTGGTAAGTGTATAGTGCTAATGTTAGGTTGTGGTTTTTAGTCATAGTTTTCACTATTTACACGGATCACAATGTCCAGCTTCCCCTACACTGTTTATTTGTGGTCTGTCTGAATGAACATGTCAATCACTGGCGAAGTCAGTGAAACCTGGCAGTCCAACAGGGATTCCAGAGTGCACAGCTAAAGCAACACAGGAGGGACCCCTCCACATGGGGTGACATCATCTCCCCATACCTAATACTTCAGAAAGATCCCATGGAATCCTCTATGTTTTTATAACGACTGAAAACAAAGAAAAGAAAACTGACTTGAATTAAAATGGATTAGTCAGCATAATTATAAGGTAATTAAGGGTATGCTGATGGGATCCATAGCATGATCATCTTTTTGAAAGTAAACTCCATTTTAATGATTCCTGATGAGGCCATCTGCATTATCAAAGATGAAGTCCCTCCCCCCCTCCCCCAGTAATGTCCTATCATTTTCTGGGGTTATAATTTCATGAACAAGTTTTGAAAACCTGCACTGATTTCTGTGTAGCAAAACTTCAATGGAATCTATGCTGAGTTCTTCATTATATTTATTTTTCTTTCACATTGATTAGTTGTCAATCTTCAAAGTTTATTCTTTCTGAATCCAAAATATTAGCATACAGAAAAAAAATATTAGCATACACGTTACAGGTTGCATTGCATTCCACCAAAAAACTGTACCCTAAATCCTGTACCTATGAATGTGATCTTACTAGAGTAAGGTGGGCTGGAATCCAGTGAGACTGGCATCTTTTTAAAAAAAAATTATTCGGACCTCTTATGGCTGTCATAACAGTTCATAGTTAAATCACCTCAAGCAATATTGCACAATTGCCACCACAATCAATTTCAAAACATTTTTTCCTTCTTGAACTACTTGCTTTATCCCTTTCCTCTCTCACCCTGACCCCCCAGGAACCCTTATTTTTAAAATTTTTATTGGTTGTTTGTTTCTTTGCCATATCTTTCACCATTCAGTATGTCCATTCACATACCTTTCTCTTGTCTGCTCTCCTTGAGTGGGGTTATACAATAATCAAGACAATCACCTCTCTCTTCCCCCTTCCCCACTTCTCTACCTCATGTCCTTAGACAAAAGAAGAGGCACAACAGCAGAGAGGTGACCGACAGTTAAAGAAGCATCTACAAGCAAAGGGACACCCATGACCATCGCCAGAAGCTATGAGAGAGGAATGCGACAAATTTCCTCAAAACTCCCATGAACAAAAAACAAAACAACAAAACAAGCATGACCCAACATTTCCAAGACCATGACTTTGAATTTTTAGGCACCCAAATTATTGTGGCTATTGAGTCACCTACACAAAGTGAATCTAAACACAACAGAAAGAATTCCTGCACTGTGATTGCTGTGGTTTCCATTGGCTAAGCCAGAAATTTTGCTGAAATCTATCATGCACCAGAATAACACATCAATATCCACTGACAGGTGGGTGTTGGCTAAGTCTGAGGCCTGTAGATGAAATGGAACTTCCCAGAAGGAAATTAAAATTCTGTCCTGGAATGACCAATCTCCATTCCAGAACTGTCAGACAATAAAATTATTCACAGTACACCAACATCTTAACATTTTGTCATATAAAGACTGAAAGAGACTGAAATATCAGAAGATGGTTGACACATTGATGAGTAGGGTGTTCTGAGTCACAGATCAAGTAGACTGCTTCCTTTTGTTCTTCATCCCGAGATTCCTCATCCTGTCTGATTTTCATACATTACTGGACATCTGCCCTTGTTTCTCTCTATTCCTTTAACCACAAAGACAAAAGGATCCTATGCAGCCTTCTGCTTGTAAGCTCAAAGCCACAGAAACAAACCCCAGTGTCAGCAAATTCATTTCAACTCAGGTTGAATCGATATACTACTGAACAGAGAGATTCAAGATTCTTGTGCTACTCCTTTTTGCAAAAATAGACCATAATGTCTTTCTTCCATGGCACCACTGTGTGGGTTTGAACTACCAACTTTCCCATCAGGAATTTCACAACAAACATATGGATCACCAGAAACCTTATCTGATGAGAGAAGGCAACACATATCTAGAAGAGAACATTCCTAATGCCATCTTCTCACAAGGAGGCCCCTGCCCTACTACCCTAACAAAATAGCATCACTTTAAAAACTAAGTAATCAAAGTCCTAAGATTTGATTGATCCCAAACGTAAGTTTATAGGTTTTAGGAACCAGATCATTAAATAAATGCTTTTTAAGAATAATATTTGTGGCTGAGCCCTGATGCTGTAGTAGTTGAGTCTGGGACTGAGGCCCACTGGCTTGGTGGTTCAAATCAGCATCAGCTTTCCAGGAGCAAGGATGGGCCTCCCATTCCCACTATAGGGCAATGATGCCCCCCCAAATTATTTTAAAAAAGAATATTTGTACAATATAGTAGAAGAACATATTTAAAAAGAGAAGAGCAGTGCCTGTTCTATAATCTCAATTTATACATGTAAGAATTGTGCAACTTGGCTTTATCTTTTAAAATTGGAGGGTGACATACGGTATATATGTAATGACTCCAGGGAAATAACCATTATGGCCAGTTGCCTGAGTAATACTTCTTTCCTTCTTCTTACACACAATCCAAACTAAAAAAAACCAACTCCAAATGTTTTCAAATGCAAGAAAATTAAAATTTTCATTAATTTATATTGGAATATTAATTTTGTTAATTTCACCAAGTGCAGAAAATATGCACATGAATCTATGAACAAACCAGTGTACATGAGATTTTAATTATGCAATCATTCCATCATTATATTTTACTTATTTTGTTAAGCAAGTAAATGAGAGCCCTGTTACAAAAAGAATGGAAAGTGGAAAAAATGCACCCCTGGTAAACAATTGAATACTAATGTTGTAGGTATGAACTGTTATTTGGAGAAGGAAAAATGGATTTAGAGAGTGCTAAAGAAAGTATACAAAATACAAATATACATGAGACATTTTATATTAAAATTTCTGATCGAGGCAGCAAGGAAGCACGATTAGGTAAATGACTCTGAGGATCTGTGAGAGGGGGAAGGCTTACTTACGTAGGAGGGCCACATCTCTTTCGAGCTCACTGGAACATTTCCCTTATGCATCTCTCTAAAAAGCATGGCATCCAGTACAACAACCATCACTCACAAGAGCATTCTTACCAGCAGCACAGCAGTGATTTCCATCATGCCCAACAAGGCAAGGCAAAGAAGTGGCATTGTGCCAAAGTACAATTTTATAGGAAAAGCACTTTGGTAGGGGCAGGATGGGAAGCGGTGCTGAGCTGCTGGCGAGTTAATGCAGGCTTTCTAGGAATGCAGCGATGGTCCTTTCTGTCTGACAGAAAGCGGCCTGGATTTTAAGATGGAATGTCTACTCCACATGCAATTCCTTCCTTCTTTCTCTCAGTGCCTCCTCTTTACAAATGAGCCTTCTAATGGATGATGAACATTTGCTAGTTGCAAGCTCTGACAATATCTGGAACACAGCTATTCTGTATCCTTGGCTTTGTGTAGAGCCATGTGGTTCCATAAGATCCTGAAGAGGGCATAAGTGTTTGAATTTTTTTTAAAAATGAAATCTGGCATGGATACCTAGCCAAATCTGTAGACCCCAGAAAGAAAGAAGAGAGAAGGGCCTAACATCTCTTGGAGAAGTAACTCAGAGAGAGTGCTTGCTCACAGATTAAAAAACAACAAAGATGCAAACTTACATATTGTTCTGGAAGAGTGGTTCTCAACCTTCCACATGCCATGTCCCTTATATGCAGTTTTTCATGTGGTGGTGACCCTCAACCATAAAATTATTGTCATTGCTACTTTATAACTGTAATTTTGCTACTGTTATGAATTGTCATATAAATATCTAATATGCAAGATGTGTTTTCACTGTTACAAATTGAACATAATTAAACAGTGATTAACCACAAAACAATGTGTAATTATATATTGTGAAATATTATTTTCCAAGGGTCTTATGTGACCCCTAAGGTCTTAGGTGAAAGGGTCACCCAACCCCCAAAGGGATCGCGACCCACAGGTTGGGAACCATTGTTCTAGAGCAAAGCAGCGGTCATTTTAAAAATAGTGATTATCAGGTCTGAGCCCCGGTGGCATAGTGGTTATGTGCGGGACAGTGGCCCACTGAGATGGTGGTTCAATTCCAGCTGCACGGAGCAAAGGCTGGACCTCCTACTCCCACCACCTGAGGGCAGTGATGCCCCCCCAAAAATAGTGATTATGACTCAGAGTTGCCCTCAAACATGCCCACACTGTCCCCTCCAACAAACAGGAATAGCAAAGGTCACAGAAAGGCATCTGCTTGCTATTGTTCTATCAAGTTCATGTCAGCTCCTGGTGATCATGTTTTTTGTTTGGATGTTTTCTTTTTTAATAATTTTATTGGGGCCTCATACAACTCCCATCACAATCCATCCATTGTATCAAAGCACATCTGTACACTTGTTGCCATCATCATTCTCAAAACATTTTTTTTCCATTTAAGCCCCTGGTATCAGCTCCTATTTCCCTTCCTTTCCCATCCCCCCTCCACAAACCCTTGATAATTTATAAGTTATTATTTTGTCATATCCTACACTGTCTGATGTCTCCCTTCACCCACTTCCCTGCTGTCCTACCCAGGTAGAGGTTATATATAGATCCTTTTAAGCTACCCTCTGTTGCCCACCCCCTCCAATATCACCACTCTCATCACTGGTCCTAAAGGGATCATATGTCCTGGATTCCCCATGTTTCCGGTTCCTATCTGTACCAGTGTACATCCTCTGGTCTAGCTGGATTTGTCAGATAGATTAGAAACATGATAGTAGAAGGAAGCATTTAAGAACTAAAGGAAAGTTGCATTATTTCAGTATTCCCTGACTGGCTCCTCTTACCACGACCCTTCTGTAAGGGGGTGTCGCTTCACCTACTGATGGGTTTTGGGTACCCAATCTGTATGCTCCCTCATTTATACTGATATAATTTTTAGTTCTTTCATGCCTGATATTTGATCCCTTTGAGACCTCATGGCCACACAGGCTGGTGTGCTTCTTTGTTGTTTCTGAGCTAGATGGTCGCTTGTTGACCGTCAAGCCATTAAGACCCCAGGTGCTATATACAATGATCATGTTTGCGGAGTAGAAAGGACCCAAGGTGCTGCTGGGTGGGTTCAACTGGCCAGCCCATCTGCACACAATCTATGGCTTACGCTCTGCCCTCACCCAGTGTCGCTGAATTTAAGAGTGCATCCCTCCTATCATTTGCTGGTTAGAAAGTGTATGTCCAAATAAGCTGGTAGACAACATTTCGATTTAGAGTTGCAAGTTTAGCTCATTTGTGGAAATGCTATGGAACACTTACCAAAACTGATAATGATTTTTAGAATAACTGATCATTATCTTTTCATTGTGACTAAGGTTAAAACTGCCTACCGCGTATCTATTCAGCCCACTAAAGATAATGGTACTAAAAGTAAATGGGACTTTTTCTGTGAACATTTTGAAACCTTCTTGTGTGTGTATAGATATACATATAGATAGATATAGGTATATACATAATGCATTTTCCATTTCTGCATTCATAAAGGTACAACTAAGTGACATTTTGACCTGAGTTTATTGAAGTCTTAAATTTGTTTCTGGCATATGCAAAAGATAGATCAGAATATATATGATCCTAAGGTTAACACCAGTTACCAGTGTGCTCATTAATATTACTAAGCATTAAGCAACAAGAAAGGGGAGGTTAATGTATGTGTCTCTATCTTTCTGGAAATTATTGTCCAACCTGTCAGTGACCATTACTGTGAAATCAAATCATTAATTGTTAGGTGATGGAAAGCAGATCGATAGAGGCATAAGCCCTTAGTGACTCTCACCAAAATCTTACAATGCAGCATGACTCTGCTTAAATTCCTTAAAAAGACCAGCCTCTACCATCAGATTCCTCACTCAATTCCATTGCTTTTTGTGCTCTGATAACAACATATTAATGCAGTTCCCAGAGTTCAACATGTAGCTTCATGATTCTACCCACTGCACAAACAAGTCCCTCTTGTCAGAAATAAACTCTCTTCTCCTTGTCCATCTGGTGAGGGCTGAGCCCCGGTGGCATAGTGGTTGTGCGCGGGACTGCGGCCCACTGGGACGGAGGTTCAATTCCAGCAGTGGGGCTGGGCCTCCTACTCCCACCGCCGGAGAGCAGTGATGCACCCCCCCCCCAAAAAAAAAAGACATCCTTGTCCATCTGGTGAACCCATCACGTATGCTTTGGAAATTAAAACCTATGGTTTTTTGGCCTTCTGAAGAAGTATCCATTCTATTTTCCAAGCAAAAATTATAAAAGACTTCCTTAATATTGCTAACAGTAAAACCCCATAGACTTCTGGCACAGAGGCTATCTCTCATTCGATAGGAGAATGCCCTTGATTATAATCATAGCAGACTGCATTGTTTCAGCTCTTGTCAAATCTAAATCAAATAATATTTTCTCACAAGAATATAAACCAATTTTAAATGAGGACCCAAACCTCAAGATAGTACAAAGTTCTCACAACTAAATATTAACACCTTAAAAATAGACAAGCAAAGCAAATCCAAGAAAAGCTGATGCTTTGGGTAATCTGCTCTATTTATGTGTAACATGTATTCTTTTTGCAAAGTCAGACACCCTGGCAATATTAAACAATTTAAAGTATAATTCAGTCTCCTCATGTTTCAATCGTATTCATCCTGAAAGCTCATTTCCTTGAGTGTCCTCCAGCTGGATTCAAAAATGTAAATGAAAGTTTAGCAATGAGACTCAAAGTAGGACTGCTAGGCAGATTAATAAAAAGCAGTTACATGGATGTTAGTTGTTAATACAGGCATGGTACTAACTCTATTGAATGTCATCCATCATGCATTGGCCTTGATTGATGGGTTACATACAACTTAATATGATGTGTATTGAGTACTTTCCTGAAGGATTGAAACACTGACACCCTGTGAATGAAAGCAGTCTTAATATTTTACCCGAGAGCTTTCCATTGTGATTCACTTAGGTAGAGAATAATTTTCATAATCATGAAATTAGAATTTGGCACTCATCTGCAATAAATATTGTATTATATATGTTGGCCTCACATTACTTCTTACACAAGCCTATCCTGCAATTTTTATCAAAACAAATAATTATCTGAATCCAGATATACCTAGTGGAAAACAATTATTTCAGAAACATGTTAGTAAGCATCTGTTCAGAGTAGATAGTTCAACCAATGACCATATTTTCTTAGACTTGCTTTAATAGGGCTGATTTTGTTTTATACAAGAGAGGGGTTAAGAAACACATGCAGTGATTAGTGCGCCCTTTGTTCTCCTGAAAGATAACAGGATGAAAATATGTAATAGGTTCTTTTAGGCTTAAGTAAATGCAAGTCTATTATAGCAATACAGCTTCACAAGGATTTCTATTAGAGGACACCTAATAGGAGAGGTTAATTCTCACAAGTACACAGTAGAATTCCTACTTTTGTAACCCTTTCAAATTAATCAATGATTACATTCCTATTTGGGGGCAATCTGCTTGTTTCAAGGCAAATAATAGAATATTGAGAAAGGATGAGAGTTGGGAAAAAAAAGAAGAATTAAAGTGATGATAATTGGGGGTGGGGTGGTATCAGCGCAATACTAGACACAGGCATTGTTATTAGATACTAGCAAGTGCCCCCCCCCCTCAACCTCTGGGGGCTCTATGCACAGCAGAACCAAACACTGCCAGCTCCTGCACCATTTCCAAAATCAGTTGAGGATCAGATGGGGCTTTTGTGAGTTTTCTTGGCTGGCTTTCAGACGTAAGCCACCAGTTCTTTCTCCCTATTTTCAGCAGCAAGATCAGCAGAAACCCATTCAGCCTCACAGCAACATGCAAACTTTCCCTGACAAGTACTCTGGCTGAGAAAGGAACTTGGGTGTCCTACATGGAAGGGAAGAATGGCGCACATCAAAAGCATGTTCAAGCTATACCTGACACCAGGAATAATTGCACCTGACATTTTTTTGATTTAATTTATGAATGAATGGCAGTCCAAGAAAGTCATCTATCTATGCTCATGCAGCTAGCTAGAGTCAAGAAACAGTCAAAAAGAGATTTCTTGCATTTAAACTAGAACAAGGCCTACTTGGAAATATTAAACAGTATGAAAATATTCCAATTGGAGAAAAGGATCTTTCAGCAATACCTATGTAACTTTCTTTTTGGCGGGGGGCATCCCTGCCCTCTGGTGGTCATGGCCACTACCCAGCTCTGCTCCTGAGACCCGCTGCTGGATTTGAACCACCAAACCCATGGGCTGCAGTCCCGCACTCAACCACTTACGCCAGCAGGGCTCAGCCTATGTATCTTTCAACTGCAAGGAATTTAATAATCTGTATGAATGAAGAATCTTGACTAATATAAGTCATTATGCACAGCTAGTTTAACAACTTTCCAGAGGGAAAAAGTTTTTGCCAGAAGGCACCATCAGCATGGTTTTGAACTCATTTACCCAACACACACTGCTTGAATTGGATCTGTGTTAAATGTATGAGTTACAAGACATCAACACCAAGAAGCTAGTGACAGCAGCGGACATGAACATCCAGGTTAATGTGTCATGTCAGTTTTAAGGACACTTCATGTAGATTAGGTAACCTATCCTTCATTGGATTGATTATATTAAAATATATCCACATACCACATTAATGGAAAGCTACTATGCAAATATTCACTTTCAAAATTATTTGGCTCCTGGTAACTCATTCAATTAACAATTGGCTATTCTTTCTAAGACCTCACAATGCATGCTGTTCCTAACCCCATGTTTTGTTCTTATAATTGGATGTTATGTTGGGACGATTCAGTGACGTATCTGTCCTATCAGCATAACCATAAGTAGTTTGGGTAGCCTTCAAACAGACTCTGTAGAACTCAGCAGCTTCCTAATGGGACATTTGTTCTGGGCAAAGATCTTTTCCCCAGCACGCCTCTGTTCTTCTTTTCAACCCTATTGCTTTCATGCATGTAGATGCTGTGGTCTGTTCTTGTCAAAACTGAGCTCAGAGTGGAAGCCAGGCTCAATGACTTTGATATAAATAAAACCTGTACAATTAACTATCAAAATAACTTCATGATTTGAGTTAAGTGGCCATAAAGATAATCTATGGGTATGAATTTTCTTCAGGTAATGCAACCATGCTAGTTTAGTGCCCTTG
The DNA here is from genome assembly GCA_004026705.1 of Nesogale talazaci. Lineage (NCBI taxonomy): Eukaryota > Metazoa > Chordata > Mammalia > Afrosoricida > Tenrecidae > Nesogale > Nesogale talazaci. The sequence goes on along the minus strand of PVJH01001629.1, from coordinate 35,751 downwards.
TCTTACTGTACTACAAATATCACAAGTGAATGACTTTAAAGATCAGGTAATCATTATCTCACAGTTCTGGAGGTAACAAGAAGTGTGGTCTCATCAAGGTAAAAAAAAAAAAAGAAAAGCTTAATGGGTCACATTAGCAGGTAAAGGGGTTAGAAGTTCAGCTTGATAATTTAAAGAACATTAATGTAATCCTTAGCATGTATTAATGCACTATCTTCATTCTCAGCTCAGAATGTAATAGTGCTTCCTAAGTGATGAATAGTGCTCCCTTCATTATCCCATCCATCATTCAGCATGGGATAACTACAAATAACGAAGCAAAACAGTAAACATATCACTCGCAGGTAGTTTCTATAGGCCAGGAGGAACAACTCTATTTAAATAAGAAACTTGTTATCAGTTAACCTGTGCTATTTGGGGGATGGTCAGAAGCACAGTCAAGTGTGCCTCTACATTAAAGTGTCATGTATCTGAACTTGTTGCCATTCTTTTTGAGTCTCTCTCAGAAGATATGATTACTTTAGTTGGAAATATAAAATTAGCTAGCTGTCATGAGGTGTCAAAGGGATCGGTTATCAGGCATCGAAACACTAAAAATCATATCATTGCATGCCCACCTTCCTGATATGCTCACTGAAGAAAAATGTGTGCATAAGCAAATGTGGTGAAGAGAGCTGATGGTGTCTGACTATCAAAAGATAGAGCATCTGGAGTCTTAAAGGCTTAAAAGTAGACAAACAACCATCTAGCTAAGAAGCAACAAAACCCACATGTAAGAAGTACACTAGTCTGTATGAGGTGTTGAAGGGATCAGGTTTCAGGTATAAAAGGACTAAAATTATATCATTATAAATAAGAGGGGTATAGATTGGGCACCCAAATTCTATTGTTAGGTGAAGTAACATCGCCTTACAGAAGGATCATGGGAGGAGATAAGCCAGTCAGGGTATAGTGTAGCAATGATGAAAAATGCAGCCTTCCTCTAGTTCTTAAATGGTTCCTCCCCTTCCACAATCATGATCCCAATTCTACCTCATAAATCCTGCTAGACCAGGGGATGTGCACTGGTACAGATAGGAACCAGAAACATGAGGAATCCAGGACAGATAATCCCTTCAAGACCAGTGGTGAGAGTGGCAATAACAAGAAGGTGGAGGGAAGGTGGGGTAGAAAGAGAGAACCAATTATAGGGATCTACATATAACCTCTTCCCTGGGGTGGGAACAACAGGTAAGAGGAGGAAGGGAGACATCAGACAGCATGGAACAAGACAAAATAATAATAATTTACAAATTATTGAGGATTCATAAGAAAGAGGAGAGCTGGGAGGGAGGGGAAATATGAGGAGCTAACCAAGGGCTTAAGTAGAAAGAAAATGTTTTGAGAGTGCTGATGGCAACAGATGTACAAATGTGTTTTGCATATAATAGATGTATGTATGGATTGTGATAAGAGTTGTATGAGCCTCAATAAAATGATTTAAAAAGAGTTGTCATCAGATCATTTAAAACACACTCTTTTGGAGTTGGAAACAGACAACATTAGTAAATCTGAATGCGATATGCGGTATGCGATATGATGAACTACTGTCCATTTACTAGGTTTTAGAACTGTGGTTGTTTGTTTGTTCTTAGGAACTTCTACTGTCACTCCCAATACCAGCAGGAGCTCCCAGACAAAGACAAATTAGAAAGAAAGGCCAAGGAAAAATAATCAAATTATATGAGACAATTATTGAGTGTTGTCCATATTGACTCATTATCAGTCAAGGCCAATTTCTAGGGGAAAAAAACAAGTTGGGTGAAATGGAGGTCAAACAAAAATGTAGGGACCCACAATGAAATGGATTGGCACAACAGCCACAAAAACAGTTTTATATCCACAATCAGAATGATGGAGCACAACTGGGCCAACTGTCTTTTATTATAGGGGTTCATGAGTGGAGGTGGGGCGTCACTTGGTGAGAGTAACAACAGCAATGAAATGAAATAAATTGAAATGATAGTAGTTGGAGGCAGAAACTTGTGGTGCAGATACAAATTATAATAGGAACATATTTAGTTTCTAAAATTTTCTGGTAAATACCCCAGGTACTACCTAGGCTTCTCTATTTTTTTTTAAGTTCCTGTTCTAAATTTTTCAGTAATCTCTCGCCCATTGAGTCCTGTATTTTCCCCAGTGTGCTTGGAAGCTCAGTATCCTTATTTACTTGTTTTTGTTTTGTTTTGCTTTTAACAGGTTTATTGATATGGTAACATATAAAACATAATTTAAACATATTTTTTAAAAGTGATGTAATTGCCAGACATCTGTGCATCAGTGTTCATTGTGGCACAATTCACAACTGTAAGGAGTTGGAAACAACCCAAATTTCTATCCACAGACAAATGGATTTAAAAACTGTGGTACATACATACAATGGAGCATTATACATCCCTAAAAAGCAGTGATGAGCGCATGAAGCACACCGACACCTGGAAAGAACTAGAGGAAATTATGCTAAGTGAAGTAAATTGAGGACAAAAGGATAAGAACAACATGAGTCCACTTAGGTAAGCTGAAAAAAAATGAACAAAAGGGAATAGGGAAGAAGCTACTCTACACATATATCCCTGAGATGAGGAGAGAGGTAATATGGCAGGGGTCAGACTAAACTCAGGGATACATATGGTAGCCCACTAAAAAGGAGGGGAAAGAAAGAAAAAAAAAGACATGTGTAGATGGGGCCACAGGGAACAAACCCACTCAAGGGGAGGGTGTTTTTTTATATCTCCACAGGGAAAGAGGGAACAGATTTCAACCTAGTGCCCCAAACAAGAACACATCACATTGACATGAAGCAGGGAACCAATAGAGAGACATGAGTGGCTGGCCCTATTACCAACTCTGTGGACAGCACACTGCCCCCCTCCCCAAAACAATTCACTTCAGGGGACAGCACTGTAGATACAGCTCAAGGAGAGGGACTTCTCTAATCAGAGCACCCTGGAATCAATGAAGGGAGAAGGGAAAAAGAGTGAAGCACATCATGGTCCACAAAGTCCTGAGGATAATAATTCTGCTCAGAGAAGCCAATGCACAAAGTCCCCAGGAATATCAAGAATAGACTGTAGGGTCAGAGCAAGGTGCCCCATCAGACTCAACTGGAAAACAGTAAAGTACAACCATTAGGCCTTGAACTATTTATAGGAATTGTTGTTTTTGTTAATGTTGTTGCCTTTCTGTTGTTCTTGATATAGCTATTGTTTTATTGCTTATTGTCTTGTGTTGGTGCATATTTTTATTGCTACATGTCTATCTGGGAGGGATAGGCAGGATAAACAAGCCAGAAAAGGAATAACATTTCTGGGGACCATGGCAGAGGGGGGAGATGGGGGAAAGGGAGTGGGTGTTAACAAATCCAGGGACAAGGGAACAATGGGTGACCAAAAATTGATAGTGAGGAGGGTGTAGGAAGTTTGACAGGACTGGATTAAGGACAGTATAGCTGAAAGGAATTCCTGAAATTCCAATGAAGGCTGAACATGAAAGTGGAACAATAGGAAAGTAAAAAGAAATAGAGGAAATAACTAGGAGGTAAAAGGTATGTATAGAGATCTATAGAGGCATATACACTTATAGATATATTTATATATAACAAAGGTTAAATAGCTGTATGCACATAACATTTATAGATTTAATATTAAGGAAACACATGGACAATGGGCCCCTACTCAAGTACTCCCCCAATACAAGCAAACTTTGTTCTAATAACTCAGCAGTCTGAGGTGCTCACCTTCCCAATACAATCACTGAAGACAAACTGGATGCATGAGCAAATGTGGTGAAGAAAGCTGATGGTGCCTGGCTATCAAAAGATATAGAATTTGGGGTCTTAAAGGCTTGAAAGCAAACAAGTGGCTATCTAGGTCAGAAGCAACAAAGCCCACATGGAAGAAGCACAGCAGCCTGGGTGATCACGAGGTGTCGAGGAGCTCAGTTACCAGGCATCAAAGAACAACAACAAAAAAATCACATCATTGTGCATGAGGGAGAGTGGGGATCCATAGCCCATCTGTAGGCAACCAGGCATTCCCTTAAGAAGGCTCTCAGGAGGGGGATGAGGCAGTCAGGGTGCAGTGTAGCAATGATGAAACATGCAATGATCCTCTAGTTCTTAATACTTCCTCTCACATACTGCCACACCCCCTTTATCATGATCCCAACTCTAATTTACAAATCTGGCTGAACCAGAGGATGTACACTGGAAGTGGAAACACAGGGAATCCAAGACAAAAGAAATTTTCAGGACCAGTGGTGAGAAGGGCAATAATGGGAAGGTGAAGGGAAGGTGGGGTAGAAAGGGAGAACAGATTGCAAGGATCCACATATACCATCCTCCATGAGTGACGGACAGTGGAGAAGTGGATGAAGGGAGATGTCAGGTAGTGTTAAGATATGAAGAAGTAATAATAATTTATAAGTTATCAAGGGTTCATTCGGGAGGAGGGCATGGAGATAAAGGGGAAAATGAGAAGATATCAAGAGCTCAAGGACAAAGCAAGTGTTTCGAGAATGATAAGGGAAACAAATGTACAAACATTCCTGACACAATGGATGTATGCATGGATTGTGATAAGAGTTGTATGAACCCCCAGTAAAATGATTTTTAAAGTGGTGCAGTCACTACTAAAATCAACTGTAGAACACTTTTTTTTGTTATACTGATTGTTACTAGTTCCTCATTTGCCCAAGACCCCAAGAAGCTATTAATCCAGTTACTGCCTCTATGGATTTATCTATCCTGGACTTCATATAAGGAAAAAACTACAACACTCTCTTGTTAAAAAAGTAATAAAATATAACATGAAAACTCAGTTGAAAAGTATATATATATATATATATATGTAATTTTATGAGGAATTGCCATAAACAGTTCTAATAAACACTTTCACATAAGTGGGAAAAGGTTCAATTTTTCTACATTTGTGCCAAAACTTGTTATAGCCTCTGTTTTTCATTAGTTATGAAGTGACAGTTCATACTAATCACTTTACCCACATATCATACAATATAGTTATTCGATTAGTTTAAGACTTGTGAAATCATCACCACTATCAATGGGAGAATATTTTCTCCTCATGCTCAAGAGTGGTTAGCTCATTATTTCCAGGCAATCTTCCCTGCTCTTGTTTAGCTACTGTCTTGATAGATCACTCTTTCCTGAATTTCTCATACAGGAAATCATACAAAAGCAAACAAACTAAATCTAACAACAGTAGCTAGACAAAGCCTAGAAAACCTCAATCAAAAAGGAAAGGAAAAATATTCGAAGCTGAGACAACTTTAAAATGGGTCAAAAGGGATATCAAATGATAGGTTATTGCATTTTAGCCTAACTCCGTCTACTATAATCAACTGTCAGGTGCACAGTGAAGCTCAGCAGCCATACTTCTAATAAAGGGTAGTCATAGAATAAGGTCTTCATGAAAAATCAGAAAGAGGAGAAAGCAAGATGTTAGAATATATGGGTAGATATAATGAAGAGAAATTATGGTGATGCCTCCAGGAACAAAGCAGCTATAGATCTTCTCAAAATATTTAGACATGAGCAAATTCAACGAAGTACAAAAATTCAGTAAGAGAAAGTTCATGGAAGCCAGAGCTTGAACGCTAAACAGGAATTTGGAATTTTTTTTCTAACTGGAATATGAAACAATAGGAGAATTGTACATCAGAATATAGCAAGGAAGTCTTTAAGAGAACCATCTGACTTCCTTTTGGAGATCATAACAAGAGTGGAAGCTGGGAGGCCAGATTGGAGGCCTGACAAGAGATTGAGAGAGAGAGAGAGAGACACTGTTAGATGGTAAAAAATGGAACTATATTTTGAAGAAGGGACCAATATTTTCTAAATTGATATGAGAATATGGGGCATGAGAATAATAAACACTGTGGGTGGTCACTAGATTTAAGTTTTAGAACAAGTCGATCAATAATTTTAATTTTCCCTTCCATGGGGAATAAAACTCTGGAAGAAGAACATGTTGGAAGACAGAGGGAAGCTGTGGAGGAGAATCAAGAATTCTGTTTACAATCTTTTACTTCCCAAATGGTACTCAACAATTAAGGAAGATTTTGAATTGGCAAAAGAACAGTCCATTCTGCAGTAATGCTTGTTTGGAGAATCAGGATCTGCTACAATAGTAGAGGACAATCAGAGTATAATGGGATTCTCTAATTTTATGTTTGCTGATGCATGGTTTTGTTCACAAGCAACAATAGAAGAATGCAGAAAACTACACCCAGCTGAACTGGACTGAGGAGAAATCCACATGTGCACTCTCACACACACATACACACTCTCACAACTCACACTCTCTGCTAAAGTTATGAACCACATATACTCATGTCTGGTTTACAACATAAAAGATTTGCTTACATCACTTTATAATAACTTACTATCTATAACCTTTTAGATGCTCATTCCAAAAGCAGATTACAAATCTTTTACAAAAAGAAGTGCATTATGTATTTTCAATCCCATTGGGATAGGTATGTATTCTCAACTGTTTAATGTATGCATAAGTTTGTTATCATTTTACTAATTGTCTGTATTGTTAGATGTAACTGACAATTCCTAAAAGTATTTTGATAGCACAAATGTCCTCTTAGCCCTAATGACTTTTGCTGACCACCTTTCCATAATGTGTTGCTATTTAGGAATGCATATGCTGTGTTGTAGCGCAACTGACAGTATTATGGCCAGACCTCCTGTGAAAGAGTAGCAGTAGAGATGTAAATTTAGGAGTGATTCAATATACTAAATGTGCGATATAAAATGATATAGTTTGCCTACCTCTTTCATGTGTGAGCATTGATTGGGTTTTCTTATGGATCATTTCCCTTCACTGAGAACATCTTGAGGACATGGACATCATCTTTTTATTCCAACGTTTATCACAGTGTCTGGTTAATTACTGTTAAATAATTTGCTAAGCTAGCTGTTCCCAGCACAACATATGCCATTCTCATTCTTGAAATGCTAGTTATTAGTAATAAAATGTAGAGTTTTTCGCATGTTTGATTGTCAAGTCTCAACTGAGCTATGTTCAGGAATTAACATAACTCCTTTTATTCTTAAACAAGACTACAACTGCTGACTCTTTTGTACTTTCTCTTTCATTTTCAAGGTTCTTTTGGGTCTATCCTATGATAATGTACTGGTCACAATTCCAGCTGTCTATGGATTACAGTGAGGATAAATGAGATGTTGGGGCCTTCCTATGCACAGACTTTAGTTCTCTAACCAAATGACCTGGTGGGAGCATGTGAATAAGATGTCAAGAACTGTACCTCTGGGATTGACCCATTGTGCCATTCTGCAGAGTGTAAAGTGAGCCATCTCTGAAATGAGAAGGCACAATCCCAGAAGCAGCCAGAAAGAAGAACCAGGAGTGAAATATGTCTGAGGTCTTCAGTTGGAGAGGTGGCAGAAGAATAGAACTGATACCAGGAGGCAGAGGAGTGAGATAGAATGAAGGGATTTCTGGCCCACATAGCTGGTAAGGCTGAGTTCCTTTTCGCAGAGTGGGGTCCTCTTTAAGTATTTATTAGTGCCAGAGCAGGTTTGTAACATTTGCTCAGGCAGAGCAAGAGACCAAGGCTTACTTGTTTGAAAGGCCAAGGACTAGACAGAGGCATGTCCCAAAGCATGGATGCGAAGAGCTACTGTGGACAAAAGGACTGTTTCCTTGTGTTAGTCCCGGTAAAGTAGAGAAACAAATCATAGACTCTCATGTGTATACAAGAAAGGGATTTATGTACAAGAACAATTAAATATTGAGAAAATGTCCCAGCCTAGTCCAAATCATGTCCGTAAGTCCAGTATTAGCCCCTATGTCCAATACCAATCTATAAAGTCCACTTCAGACTCATGAAACACAAGCAAGGACACTGAATGCAGGAAGATCACAGACCAGTGGGATGGAAGTCTTCAGGATCCAGCGGTGTTGTAAGCATCTCTGTACTGACAGGGATCTCTTTGTGGCTTCTCCAGCTCCAGAGGTCTGATTGTATCAGAGTAGGTCCATGTGGCTTCTCTAGCTCCCATGATAATGCGGTGAAGAATGTTGGGGAGTGTGTCTGACCTCTGACACATGCGATCACTCGCAGGGAAATGGAGTTGGAGTCTCCTTCTCCCTTCTGTAGCCAGAGAAGACCAGATGTGACTCCCACACCATTTCACCAGGTGCTGTTGCCACTCAGACCCCATTCCCAGGAGCATTAGCCTCTCTGAGAGTTTATGGGCTGAGCCAATTTAGAAGGATCCACCTTCTAAGGGTTTCAGCAGTAGAGGTGAGACTGAGCTGATAGTGACCATGTCCTATTCTGCTCCCTGTGAAAATCATTCTCTTTCTTCTCTCTCTGTAGTTTCCCTTACCTAAAAGATGGAAGGATGTGGAATTCACTCTTGGAGTTCTGGAAGGATTCCCTGTTTTAGAAACGCATGCAGTAAAACAGCTGGCACACAAGTGAGGCTTGTTAACATCTTAGAAAATGAAGCTTCAGGGCTTTTGACCAAGCTGTGAAGCAGGATAAGCCGTGGATACCGCACACTTTCATAGTAAGAGCTAGCGGGGTGAGGTGTTGAGTGGAGATTTATAGAGCTATTCCTTATCATTCTTAAGGATTCTTGCTTACGTTGTTAATTATCTCCCTTGTTTCATGTATTCTTGCTTGTCCTCCCCACCCCCCAAAGTTGCTACTTTTCATGAGGTATAAATTTGGCAGATGCCAGTTCATAAACATCACTTTCTTCTGCCCCTTCATCCAATTTTTAAAACTGCTTAAACTGTCATTGCCAGAATCTTGAGCCGACCTGACCCAACAAACACTTTAAGAGGAGCTGTCAGTGAGACCCACCTAGTCCACACTCCTTGGCAGAGGAACCTCGTTGGAGGCTCTCCTGCTTCAGTAAGTAAATTTCACCATGTATAAATAATCAAACACTCCCATCCGTTCACTGGAGGAAGGTTATTGTATTTCACATGCTACTAAATCCCAGAGTGTCAAAGTCATGCTTTATATTATCACCCCAGGCAAACGCATCAGTGTCAGAAGTCTTACTCCAATAAAACCTCTTTATGGGTGATAGATTTTATTTGTGATTTTATGACAAATATCTAAAACATCAGTTATTCATGTGATAATCACCTTTTATGGGGTTTCCTTTTATCAGATGCTCAGAGAGAACATGCATACCAATCTCTAAGCTTTAAAAGGGCTTAGACTTAGAAAATAGCTCGACAGATAGCCTTGGGCATGTGGTTCCATTTCTCTGCATTGCATCTTTATAAAACTTACCTGGCACAAATGTGCTAATAATGAATTGGGCATTAGTTCTAATGTTTTCTGAAGATTTGAAAATGCTTTGTGCGGCCATCATTTCAGTAGCTTTATGAGTCTATTCTTTTTATTGGATTTCACAGATTACGTTTTTTATTAATACATTAAGATTAACCCCTTAATGGAGCTGTTCCTATTGCATTTTCCATTTTTGAAGAGAAACATTGTTAACTGGAAAGGGAAATTGATATCAATAGAGGTCAGTCTGTGCATGAGTGAGATTGGTCATTTGTCTTTGTTCTCTCTTTGCTACATCAAAGCAAACCAACCAAGCTCAGCAGTGTTGAGTTGATTCTGACTCCAATGGACCCTGCTGGACAGAGGAAGATTGCTCTGCACAGTTTCCACACTTCTAAACCTTTAGAGATGACCTCTTTCCCAAAGAGTGCCTGGGACATTGCACCTGATCATCTTTGGGTTAACAGGTGAGCACTTTAAGCACTACCACACAAAGTCTCAGTATTCTCTAATACTAAAAACAAAACAATCAAGAACCTCACCCCCACCTCACTTCACCCTTTCTCCCCTCAAAATAAATTAACTAACTAAAGTCACTGCCATTCATTTGACTCTAACTCCTGGCAGCTGTACAGGACACAGTACACCTGCCCCTGTGAGTTTCTGAGACTGCAGTTCTTATGGGAATGGAAAACCCGATCTTTCCGCCGCAAAGTAGCTGGTAATACTACAAAGATGGAAATCTGCCTCAGGAAAAAAAAATCTTGAAACATATTCCACCAATAACTTGGTGTTAGAAATTCTGCTGAAGTCACTGGTGGAATTCTCACCGTCTAAGCTGGGGACCATAAACCAGTTCTAAGGACGGCACAGGAGGCAGAAGTGTGTAGTTCTATTGTACATTGGCTTGTTATGAGTCAAAGCAGACTCAGAGGCATCTAGCAACACCAATAACAATAACAACGTGCTGGGGAGCTACGTTAGGCTCCTAAACACTGTAATCATATGCAGCACCCCACCCCAAATTGATAGAAGAAATTTGTATGTTGCTATAATGTTGGACAGATTTCAGCAGGACTTCCTAATTCAGAAGGATTAGGAAGAAATATCTGAAGGTACACTCTGAAAAATTAGTCAAGGATCCAAACCCTTTGGATCACAAGTGCCTGATGCCTGCCCTACCAGGTGACTGGCACAAGATTGGACAGTGTCTTATCCCCTTGGCTATGGGGTCTGGTCTTCCATGAGGGCTACCTTAACAGCAACTAGCAGCCACAATGGAAATAAAGTATGAATGAGAGTCCTATGTCTGATTGGGTATTTGGCATATAGAATACAATCTGAGTTTTTGAGCAAGGGCTCCTTGGGGCGGTGGGGGTGGGAGGAGGTTGGGGGAAGCAGTAAAGGCATGTCCAGCAAATTCTTAGGCTGCAGTCTCTTAGCTGTGACAAAGCAATGGTTTTCCATGGTGTTTCTACACTGGGATGGTGTCGGGGGACAAAGAGCTAACATTTCTGTCCTCGGTGGCTCCCTGACTTTTCCTCTGCAAATAAAAAGCACAGCACATAGGTAAGATTTGTTAAGCTCTTAGACAATTAAACTTTAGGGATTTGTAGTGGCTATTGGTCAAAATAAACATGAGATACACTACACATTCATGTTACAAACTGGTTTGGTGAGGTGTTGGGATGGTGCACCACAAAGTGCCAGTCCTTATCATTCTCAAACACTCTTGCGTGCTTTACCGACACATAATCTTCATTGCTTCACCTATGTTCTCTTCTATGCTTCTTTGTATAAGAGGGAAAAGGGACAATTGCCAAGTTACACATTCTAAGTGATCCTGCCTCCTTGCTAAAACTGTTCAGACCGTCCTTACCAGTATTTCCCCTGCACAGACCTGGCCCAACAAGTACTTTATGACTGGATATATGCCACCAGATTTCCTGAAACCAGGTCTTTGTAAAATGGGAGAAAGTCTGTTTTTTCTTAAGTACACACAGCTTCCTAATGAACCAGGACAAACAGCCTGTGGAGCAGAAAGACTTAAAAAAACAAGGTGGGTGAAGGGACACATCAGGCAGTGTACAATATGAAAAAATAATAATAACTTGCAAATTATCAAGGGTGTGTGAGGGAGGGAAAGTGGGGAGAGTGGGGAAATATGTGGAGCTGATATCAAGGACTTAAGTAGAAGGAGGATTTTTCGAGAATGATGATGGCAACAAAAGTACAAATTTGATTGCATACAATAGATGTATGTATTGATTGTGATAAGCGTTGCATGAGCCCTCAATGGAGTTATTTTTAAAAATTTACCACCATAAGAAGAAGAAAAAATGCTTCTGGAAGCTAGTTATACCTATACACCTGCCTTGCAATTTCAAACACTTTTTAAATAAATTATTTCCTATCTCCTATATCCACCTACCTTAATTCGAAACAATAATATCCCTTTGGCTTTTAACTGAGGAAAATTTCATAAAAGCTATCCCCACTTAGAAGCTGGAAGGAGGTTAACTTTTTTACAAGCCAAAGCACTTAACTAATCAATGGATATTTAAAAAAAAATATATATATATATATAGTAGTAAGTTGGTTGATAATTCATTTTGACTTAGATATGGCTCAAAATACAACATTTGGAGGAACATAATACTCTATTCAGTAAAAATAACTCATCCATTCAGTACATGTATCCCATCAGCTAACAAGCTTTCTGAATCCATTCCAGAAAGAAAAGAAATGTTATCACCTATCCAATTATGCTCTATTTTCAGAGGCACAATAATTTTAAATTTTGACATTTGAAAGCTATCCTTTAAATCATCCAAATTTAACAACCAAAAGAAATAATAATGACAAATCACTATTCTCATGTTTTACACACAGGAAAAAGTAAACCTTATTTGGGTGAACACATACTTATGATAAATCCCAATGGATTTTCAGTGTTTCATGTGGAAACAGGACAGTCATTGTAAAACCTGTCATGATTGCTAAAATAAAATGATCACATAATCAGGCAAGAGGAAATAAAGTTACTGTGTGATGAATTCAGGATAGGTTCATCAAGTCTACAGAAAATGAAAATTCACGTCAGCGACTTCATTCTAGTAACCGTTTGACCATATGTTGTGATTGTGCTTAGATGTTGTCATGACTGCTCCTACTCAAGGCAAGTGCGTTTAAAACAGAATGAAACACTGCCCAGTCCTGCATGATGCTCAGCACCACAGCTAGTCCGGAGCCTCTTGTAGCAGTCATTGTGGCAGTCCATGCCATTGAGCGTCTCCCTTGTGTGCACCAACATCTTTCTTCAAAGATTCCTTCTTCTCCATGATGTCCAAAGGGCATGATGTGAAGTCTCACCATCCTAGCTTCCAGGACACATTCTGTAGGTACTTATCCCAAGATAGATTCTGTTCATGCACCTGTGAGCTCATGATATTCCCAATACTCTTTGCCAGCCCTTAGGGAAACAGAATCAGTTCCTCTCAAGACTTCACGATTTCTTGCCCAGCTTGCCCATTCACTTTAAAGAGGTCTTTTGCAACAGAATTGTCCAATGCAAAATATCCATTGATCTATTGATTGTGCTTCCATGGGTATTGATTTTGGGAACTCATAAAATGAGATACTTGAGCACTTTGATCGAGCCTCTGTTTATTACGCTACTACTTAGTGGGCAGTTCTGTGTAGCTAAGAAACACTGGCCCTACATCAGGAATGGAGTAACATTTGCAAACATCCAGGACATCATCTTTATAATCGGCCATTTTCCATTTTCTACATGATATTATTCCATATGTGCTGTATTATATATTTTGCAATACATTATACATGTGGGTTATACTGAGCGTGTTAGTTAGGGTAGACTAGGGAAACAAATTCATAAACATGCATATAGACATAAGGGAAAGGTTTATATATGAGGAGTGAAACATTAAGGAAGCATTCCCAACCCAGTCCAGTCCAAGTACATAAATCTGATATTAGCCCATATGTCTGATACCAGTCTTTAAAGTTTCCTCTGACTCACAAAGCACATGCAATGACATCAGGACAATCACAGGCCAGTGGGTGCAGAGTCTGGTGTGTCCAACGGTAGTAGAAGCATCACAATGCTGCCAGGGATCTCCTCATGGCTCCTCATTTCCAGGGCTCAGGGTCTATCAGCAGCATGCCACCATCTTGTTTTGTCAGTAGATTAACTCCAAGAGAGGGAATCTCTGGTCTTTCATCTCCATGGGGGAAATAACATAAGATTTCCCAGAATTCTCAGAGAGAACCATTCCCATGCAGAGGTCCCATTGGCTATCTCCAGATTGACAAGCTCAACTCTACCCCTACACTCTTAGTCAAATTGACAGCTGAGTACATGACTGTCACACTGAAAAAAACACGTGTTTATCTTTTTAGCCAATTGATTTCTTAAAACCCACTGTTCATTTTTAATATATACAATACAACGACTTTAAAAAGTGATCTTTCCTCAAGGAAGCTGCATGGCATGGCTTGAGAATATCAGGGGATTCAGAATAAAGGGCCTCCAGGTCATAATGGCAGGAGGGGCACCTCTGCAGTCCTGGCGAGAATTTGGAAGGGGAGGGGTCTTGATTCTTGAGCCCAGATGTTCATCCTGAAAGCTACAGGCACTGAGCTTTTGTGTTTGCTTTTTTCCCCTTCATTTTCAGAATCCAACAACAATAGCTGAGCCCTTTCTGACCCTCCCTGACCATTAGCGGTGACCTGGACCACTCTGAAGTGCTCATCTCTCCACCTCCAGCAGGAGCTCTTCCATCACAAGGTCCAACAGACCCTCACCCAGCTAAATCCCTTCTCTCGTTGGACGCTGGCACTCTTACCTGGAGAAGGGATTGTGTGGACAGTCTCGCTCAGACTTTCTTACAGTCAAGGAGCAAAGTTTGCCACTCTTTAGATTCCCAGCTTCCTCTGATCTCCTTTCTCTCGACATTCCTGCCCCCATGCCTGGCTCCCTCCCTCCTCCATATCTAGAAGAAGAGTCTCTGTTTCATTGGCACCAAAAAGGCAGCAGCGCCCCCCGCCACCCTCGATTAAGATGGATGAGAGAAGATAGAGAGATGATAGATAGAGATAGATAGATAGATAGCTCTTTACCTTCTGCATTCACTTTTATTTTATTGTAAATTGATTTCCCATTTGGTTCCCATGGCACCTTTTCTCCCGGGCCCCAGCCCCTGCAGCTAGGCAGGCCTCCCAGGCTGACCGCAGCCAGTTCATTCAGAGCTCTTTCTTTTAGAACTCACTAGCATCTCCTCATACTATGGAGAGGTGGCCCTGGCTGCTCCCGAACCCCAACCTTCCCAAGAACCAGACTATCCCAACTCACATAGCCAAGTCCTCCAGCTGGCAGGCCTGTGGGATCCCTGTGTGGCAGCGGACTTTTGGGGAAACCTATCAGAGATCCCATCACAGGCCAAGAACACTCAGGCACCTAAGGAAACAGACCCACCCATCAGTCCTGCTTCAGATTCATAGAAGCACACCCTGCTGTGCAGAATGGTGACCGGGGAAACAGGAGCAGCCCAGGCTGGTGGCTGCAGAGTTGTATGAATCCAGGGTCTGGAAGCACGACAAGGCTCTGGCAGCTCTCAGGCTTGGATGGCCCTAAGGGGTTTATCCCTGGAAGTAGACTTAGAGTCCCAGTGAAGTCCAAGCCAGGGAAATGAAAGCGAGAATCAATTCCCAGAGTCACTCGCTCTCATACAAACAGCCACACCCCCAAGGAGGCGCCGTCAATCTACCATTGGATTGACAGGTTTGGTTCCTGCTCTAGGCAGGAGGGTTTGTAGCAGACGCAAACTCATTCAGCTAGCACACTGGTGAACCCCCAATGCACACGGGTCGGGCACAGCCGTGGTATCAGAGGACCAGCGTTGTAATCTGGTTTTTAGCAGCTGTACTTAGACTGGACTGTAACCTCTTCTCATTTGCTCTCCCCTTCACTTCATGTAGTTTATTTTCCTAAACTAATATTCTCTGGTTTCTCTTAGCCTGGGGTATTTCTGTTTTATATCCTCAGCGTGGCTTGTTCCTTGCTTGCTCTTCCTTTGTATCTTTTACTGTATAGGGTGGATTTACGAAGACAGCAGCTGGGTTCATGATTCCAGGGAGGCCACAGAAAAGGGAGGTGGGGGAAATGGAAAGTCAGCATCAGTGAGGACAAGAAGGCATAAAGGATTCCTAAGTTGATTGTGGTGATGATTTCACACTCTTTTTTGATATGATTGAACTATTGAATTGTAGGTTAAATAAATAAATGCAACATTATAATTCCTGGTATAAAATACAGCAATATATATGTATGTATATATATATATATATATATTCACACTGGGAATTTAGATATACAAAACAAGTGCTAATTGTGTTTTTCAGATTATTGTGAAACAGAAATTAATTTGTGTTCATTCAAAGGGTTATCCATTAAGGATGAAATGAGTTAGAGAGAATATCAGATGACAATCAGCTTGGACAATAAGGATTGATATGTGTGCTGGTCGGTGACAAAGAGAAGGCACCCAATAAACCCTGAGGCTGGATAGGAATACTAATGATGGAACTGTCATAAAATCTGCCATGAACGCTGCATTCTGTTTTACAGCAGTTCACAAGTCACTGGAACATAATACAATTCACAATACAAAATGCCCTGCAATACTGTATGGACTAGGTCTCTTGATGCTAAATATTCTAAAGATCCTTCTAATTCCCCTTATTATTGTTACCTTCCTAAAAACTGGGGAAACACCATTCTCCAAAAAGCATCTGTTCAATTTTGTATTATCCTTCCTTACTGGAATAAAATTTTAAAAAACTGACAATGAGCAAGGAAATCACGCTCAAATGGAGAGAATCAAAGAAACATTGCTCTTTCTTGGCAAGCCATTTTAAGGTTCACAAAATGCTTTGATTCAGATGTGAGAGTCCCTCTGACACAAGTCAAAGGCACTTACCCTTTTATCCCCAATGAAAATCTTTGTTCATCTCTCTATTCGTGGACTGTTTCCTTCCATTGTCAATGCCAATGCACATACAATCTTCTCTGTCCCAAGAGTTTATCCTCCTTCTTGCTGATGGCCCCTCTACAATCTTTGCCTAAACTCTACTCACTCATTGAAGTATCAGTTTAATATTCTCATGGGCTCTTCATTTAATGCTTCTTCGATCAGTACTTGATATGTCTGTTGTGCTTTAAAGCTTTGTTCCTCATGCCCACGATCAGCATCACCTCAGAGTTTTCTATAAATACAGAATCTCAGGCTCCAGATCAAACTGGAGGTCAGAATATCCATTTTAACAAGACCTTCTTATCTGCACAGTAAAGACTTAGAGGCAGTAGCTTAAAACACCACAAAGACAATGTCCCTCTGTCATATTCTGTAGGTTCATGGCTATTGCCTCACATATGTTGCAGTAAGTTCTAGGCAAGAAGAGGCCTGTGTGCCTTCATTGTATTTGTAGTTCCTGATGTATTTCTGGGATGAGTATGTTAGTGAAGGTATGACCAATGGGTAACTGTGTGAGAAACCATGTAGACCTCCATTTCTGGAGCTGTGAAACACAGTCTGCAAACTTGGCAATACCAGAGAGCAGTGGCTGAAGCAAGAGCTACTTGAGATTAATAGAAAAATTAGCAGGAGTTTTTTTTTTTTTTTTTTTTACAAAGGGACTCTGGTTTTTTGCAGAACTAGAGAACCCTGGGTGCATGGTGGCTTACACATGGGTTCGCTGACCACAAGCAGCTTGCCTCAAGGAAGAAGGATGAGGCTGTCTGCTCCTGGAATGACTTAAGTCTAGGAAAATTAAAGCGGCATTTAGACTCTTTGCCTTTGTTCCACAGGGTTCTGATGAATTCAAATTGACTTGAGGGCAGTGGGCTTGTGTCTGGTTTTTCCTGGGTGCATATTTTTTATCATTGATAGTACCTTGGCTCTTGGCTATTTCTCAATAATGAAAGGTAAGGAGCCCTGGTGGTGTCGTGGTTAGACATTGGGCTGCAATCCTTAAGGTTGGCGCCTCAAAATCACTAGCAACTTCATGGAATAAAGACAGGGTTTTCTGCGCCTGTGAGAAACAGTATCAGAGTTACAGCATCAGAAACCCACAGGGTGGTCACTGGGAGTCAGCATTGAGCGCCGTGCAAAACTAAATGTTCCTAAGCCTTAGAGGTCAACTCAAGCCCCTTTCCATACAGAAATCCCACTCATACGTGGATGGAGAGTCAGACACTTTCTTTTTCTAATTTATTAGTATCTGAAAGTTGAAAAATCTAAATTTCTCAGTTCTAAAAAAGCCCCCCACTTTACCCACCCCCACAAAAAAAAAACCCTCTTTGAACCACATGATGTGTCTTTGGTGATTGTTTTTTTCAAAACCTTGGGAGTTATTGCTGCCTTTTCTCAAGTAAACTTTGCTTCTTTCATCCACAATGTCTTTACCTGAATTTGAATTTCTCAATTGAATTATCTTTCAATGCCATACACCTCTGTCCCAATGCTATCCACTCCATGAATATAGCGTTGAATTTTTTCAAAAAACAAAAACAAAGAAGCCTCTTTCTGTTAATGCATAACCCCAAACCAAACCCAAAACCACTGCCCTAAAGTTAGTTCCAAGCCAGAAGGGTCATTTAGAGCACAGGGCATAGACCACATTGGATTTCTGTAGGAAAGCAAAAGGCCACCTCTTTCTCCCACAGCGAGACCAGTGTGTTCATCCTCACAGCCTTTGTTAGCAACTGGGACCTTAACCACCATTCCACCAGCTTCCTTCTCAAAGCATCTAGACAAAATATATGTCTTCCTCCCATACTTTGTCATTGTCGTGTTCTATATCATGATGCTAGTCCTTACCAAAATAGACTTAGTTTATAATTATTTAACTCTACTAGAATAAAATAATGGCTTTCTATACAGAGTTTGTGTATAGAACTCCTCAAAATGTTTCCCATATCAAGGTGCATAAAATTGGTTGAAATTAGATATGACAGAATAGTGACTGTAGATTGTTAGGGGTTCATGGGGAGAGGGTCAGGGGGAAGAGAGGGGAAATATGGGGAGATTATACCGGGGGCCTGGGTGGAGGGAGGAGATTTTGAGAATGAAGATGGCAACATATGTGCAGGTGTGGTCTGCATACAATTGATATATGTGTTGTTCGTGATAACAGTTATATGAGCCCCCAATAAAATGATTTATTTTTTAAAAAATTGGTTCTGTAAATCAAGTTCAGGCTGGATGATGCTACCATGCATTAATGGAACACCAGTAACACCAGAGAAGTCTTTATAGAAATGGTATAAAGGAAAGCATTAACTTCTGGTGAGCAAGATATAGATAGACTTTCAAGAGTCAATTACATAATAATGTATTTGAAAATAAGCCCATTATAAATGTATCCCATATTTATCCTGTATGTTTCTGCTTTTCTTTTCTTTTTTAAAAAATTCATTTTTAAACTTTTCTTATGATTTAAAATTTTACCGAGTAAATCGGTTTTCATTCAATAATTCATACAGTGATTGCAGTCCCCAAATACTCCAGCATTTTTCTCACTTCCACCCTCCCTGTGTTTTTATATTATTCATCATTTTTTCCAGTTCCTTCTTGCTTTGAACAGTTTTTATCCATAAGCAAAAGCTGTCCTTTTGATTTTGTAGAGTTGATTGTGCTAAAGAGTGTATACTTTCAGATGTTATTCTTCCCAAGCCTGTATATTGTTGGACTGAAAGGTGACTCAGAGGACTGAGTACAAGTTCAAGAGTGAAGAATCGCTTAAGGCCAGTAGATGGTGATTCCAAGTCTCCTTCAGACCGTAAGCCTGATCTATTTTATGATTGGGGGTTTTATTCCACTTTGTTCTCCCACTTTTGTGGGACCCTTTTTTGTGATTCCTTTCTGATAGATTAACAGTGGAATCTTGGCACCATGTAGTTCTTTTGGTCTCAGGGCTGTGGAGGTTGAGGTATGCTGTGGTCCACTCATCCTCTAGAGTAATTGTTCCCACGCATCTTCAAAGGTCTTTATTCTCATTTTATGGTATTTCTGTGCTGGCTCCAGTGGGTATCAAAGAACATGCAGGTGGAGAAGACACAACCTGCATCTGGGTGGGCAATCTAATGCATGGCATAGCTACGATCCAGAAATACCATTAATTTTTTTTTGTTTATATGCCTTTCTACCTGAACCTTCATACTTTTTCCATTTCCAGAAAATACCCCGGGGAAGGGTGTTAATTAATGAATGCAAATCAAAACTTAAGTTGTTCACTCTTTTTGCATTACAAGCTCAATGCTATTCATTCTCAATGCCTTGGATGAGCCAAAGGACTAGGAGTAAGATATAGTGACTCAATTAAAATACAACTTGGCTGCAGAGATACAGTATATATATATATATATATATATATATATATATATATATATATATATATATATATAAAATAAAACATGATCAGTAAGGGTGCAATCATTTAGCAAAAGTTAGCATGAGCATACATGTGCACCCACATGGCCCATTATCAAACACTCTATTACAGAGATGCAGTAAGAAAAAGAAATGGGAAAATAGCTCTTAGTTGAAAGAAACTTTTTTAAAACTATAAGATAAATGACATTTTTAAAAGCTCCAAACTCATTGCCATCAAGTGGATGCAGACTCATAGAGACCCTGTAGGTCAAATAGAGACCCTGTAGGTCAAAATAGAACCATCCCTGTGTGTTTCTGTGATGGTAACTCTTTACAGGAGTAGAAAAGCCCAATTTTTCTCCCATGGAGCAGCTAGTCACTTTGAACTTCTAATCTTTCAGATCACAGCCCAATGAGTAGTCATTACCCCACCAGGGCTCCAAGAAGATTATGAAAAGACTCCAATATACTAGACTAGTTGAATCAAAATCTTATTTTTTAAAAGACCCATTCTCAAGCAGCTAAAACAATATAGATGATAGGATCTGGAACCAAGAAACATGATGGAATGAACATCTTTAAGGTGCCCCATGTGCAAAACAGATTATATAATCTTATTTTAGACTGGGAACCGAGTCAATGATTTCCTTAAACCTTTTTCACATCTGCTTGATGGCATTTCAGTGTCTAAAATAGCTAATCGTTGGAAGTCTGGCAACTCCTAATTCTCCTTGCTTGATTTTCTGGCATCCCTTCCAAATACCTAGCAAACTGCGCTGTTTTGATCTTTTGTTTGCTTCTGTCAGGATTACAATAGTGCTTGAGCCCATGGCCCAAGATCATCTGCTAATAAGGATGTGGCTAAATGGAATCATACTTTTACAAAAAAGTAAAGCCTGAAAAGTGCCATTGTTACTAGACCTTTGCAGTTTTCCTCCTACTTCTCAGCGATTAGTTTTTCATCCTTCTTCACACGCTGGGTCTCTAGAACTGAATGTTATATGTGGCACTGCATGACCAGGGCGTGTGCGGTAGAGACAGAGTCACTGCATGTGGCCACCACAGAAAGACTTTCAACATTTATTTTTGCAGCTTTCAAGAGTTAGACAGTGTTGGGTTTTCACCATGAAAGAGGAAATCCTATTATTTTCCCTTACTTTTTCAAAATTCTAAAATATCGTATGTCTTTAAAAAGCACTATTGACAGCAAAGCCAGACAAGCAGGTACCAATGACATAGTGTAGAACTTGGGAGTATAACCACAAGAAAAATTTCTGTTAAGAGATATGTAATAAACAAATGTATTCTGTTTGATGAGCTGTTCAGAGGCTGTGAACTAAAATAGGTTAGTTTGCTTTATCCTTCTTTCTTTCCTTCCTTTTTTTCTTTTCTTTTACCCCTACTCAAAAAGCCCATCAGAAAGTTGGAAAGAAAAACTATGGGGGCTGAGCCCCGGTGGCGTAGTGGTTGTGCGCAGGACTGTGGCCCACTGGGATGGAGGTTTGATTCCAGCTCCACAGAGCAAAGGCTGGGCCTCCTACTCCCACCACCTGAGGACACTGATGCCCCCCCCCACCCCCAAAGAAAAAAGAAAAAGAAAAACTAACAAGAAATCCTATTTGTCTTTCTCAAGGACAACATGTTCTTGTAGTATGGACTTGGTGTTATAAAAAAAAAAGAAAAAGAAAAACTAACAAGAAATCCTATTTGTCTTTCTCAAGGACAACACGTTCTTGTAGTATGGACTTGGTGTTATACTCTTTATTCAGTAGTCCTCAAGAAGCAGATTAAACATGATTTATTGATGCATACCTACTTTTTGGATCAAATGGACAAAGTTTTAATCAAGCCGACAACAATGTAGTATTCATCTCCCTTCCCTGGGGTTAAAGTTGAATTTAAATAGTCAGAACACTTTCTTTTCAAAAATACTGGATCAAATAATAAAGAATCACTATTGAAGACAAAGGAGCCCTGATGGTGCAGTGGTTATGGGTTGGGTTTCTAACTGCAACGTCAACAGTTTGACCAGACATGCTAATGGAAAAATGGGGCTTTCTACTGCCTTAAATAGTAAGTCAGAGAAACTAGAAAGGGCAGTTCTACTCTGTCCTCTAGGCTGGTAGGAGTTGGCATCCACTGGATAGGAGGGAATGAGGCTCTTGAATGAAGAAAGGCAAACAAACCCCATTAGCACTTTATTAGTGTGCTCCTCAGGTTCACCATCTTCTACCTAGTCAAATATCATAGACTCTAAAATGTGTGTGTGTGTGTGTGTGTGTTGGGGGTGGGGGTGGATTTGGAAGAAGTATGGCTAGAGTGTTCCTCAGAGGCAAGGATGGCAAAACTGCCTAACATCCTTTGACCATGTTGTCGGGAAAGGCCAATCCCTTGAGAAGGACAACAAGCTTGCTAAATGAGAGAAGTGATGAAAACGTAGGAAGGCCCTGAATGAGGCAACGTGGCACCGTGGCTGCAGCAATAGACTCACCCCTGGGGCCCTGGGGCCATAGACAATGCTTTGTTTACCTGTGGCCCTGGAGTAACATTGAAAAAATGTAAAGGGAATTATTGTAAGACATAATGTAAGACCTAATAATAATGTAATAATGTAAGACAATGGCAATTACCTTTGTTGGTAAAAATATACGGATGGACTTGGGAGGGACAGGATTGGCTCTTCCCTCTCAAAAGTTAACCGACCATTGGGCTGTGGGCTCAGAGTACAGGGGTTCTGTGGCCCAAAGGGCACTCTGATCCAGGGCCGTTTTTTCTTGGTGGTAGGAACAGATCTCTGCTGTGTTGAATCACCTTTATAGTTTCTAAAAGATTACATCTGGATAGAGCCTAATTCTATCGATTGTGTGTTGCTTCTATAGCATATAAAGCTCTACACCTGACTCATTAGCATAGAGGTTAGGTTTTACAATGGAGGATCATTGCATGTGATGGAGAAATGTAGACTAGTTCCCTAACACTGAGAAGCATGGCCTTGCCAATTTCCCACATGTGGAGGTGGAAGAGGTTGCACAATTCAATCCATAATGGACGTCAAATACATATATTAATTGCTTTAAAATAAACCTACATATGCCTAAAAACTATCAGTGTTAAAATCTTATATTTCTCAACATACAAGGGTTACTCCGAAAAAAAAAAAAAAAGAAGAAGAATTGTGCTGGGCAGAGAGGGACTTTGTAGTATGCATTTTTCCCACTAGAAGGGCATCCAGCCAACTTGCTCTGAGTTAGTGCACCCAGCGGTGTTGCCTGGGAAAGTTCTCTCTGATCATAGTGAAGCTTTTCATTAAAACAATTTCACCCAAAACTCAGTTGCTTTTTTGTTTTGTTTTGTGAAAGTCAATTTAGAAGAACAGCTTGTGCCTGTGAAATTTTGTTTTCAGCTCAGAAACAAATGTTGCAAAAAGTGTTGTGCTGTTGAACACAGCTTACAAGGACAGCCCTATGGGAAAAGTTCAAGTGTTTGAGTGGTTTCATCATTTCAAAAAAGGGGAAATGTTGATTGATGACAAACCTCATTTTGGAAGTCTGTCAGCTTCCCAAACACATGATAATGTCGACTTGTAGTGCATTTAGAGTTTGTTCCACCAGGTCAGACTGTTGATCAAGTTTTCTATTTAGAGGTTCTTAAAAGTAAGTGTAACAAGGTGTGTCTTAAAAGGCCTAATGTGTGGCAGGCAGGGAACTGGTTTTGTTGCTGCGTCACTGCACTAGTTTTTGCCAAAAAACAGAATGCTCCTCATGTCCCACACAGCTTACTTACCTGACCACACTCTGTACGACTGCTTCCTCACTTGCAGGGAGATGCAAAAGGACAGTGAATTGATGATACTAAAAAAAAAGGGGGGGAGGTGGTGTCAGCCATTCAAATAAATGAGTCTGACAAAATGTTTCCAATAATGGAATAGAAAATTTGACAAATGTATTTAGTGTAATGGAGAGTAATTTCCAGGTGGTAAAGTCGCTTTGCAAAAAAAAAAAAAAAAATACAGAGCTGTGAAAAAGAATTCTGGTTTTAGGAGGGTACCCCTTATGCACCTCTGATTTTAATTTAAAATGTAGAGTAAAATATTTTAATTATTATATTTTTAACATAGAATAATCAGTTCTTTCAAACCAAATCCAATTCTAATGCACAGAGTTTCTAGATAGGGTTTTCCAGACTGTAAGTCTTTATGGGAAGAGACGGCCTTGCTCTTCTTGCAGACCAGTTGGTAGATTTGAACCACTGACGTTGTGGTTAACTGGTCACATCTACCTGGCTGAACCAGTAGCAACCATTGGAACTAGAAATCCTGTGGAACAAAGCTACTCGGTGACTTAGGTTGCTTCGGAAAGCAGAAAGAAAGGGGCTTTGCCTAACACTCCCTTTCAGTCTCCAGCCTCTGTCCCAGGGTTTGTCGTGGTGTTTTCTTCATTTTAGTCCCAGTGATAATCGGTCTGATCTGCTGACCCTGCAGTGAGCAGTTCTATGTCCAACCCACATTCCCACTGGTAACAGGAGTGAAACATTGAATTTGAGTGGCTAATTAAAATACTAGAAACAAAACGCAAAATATTTAAGCTATAAAAACAAAACCAAAAAGCTCTCTAAATGAAATAATCAAAGGTGTTCATAGAAAGTCAGCAGCATGTTCCTTACCCAATGACTTGCAAAGTTGTTCTGCTTGATAAAAATGTATCATATCCATTGTAAGAAGACATTTTTCACATAGCGAGGTTAGCAGTTCAGAATCACTAGCTGTGTTAGTCTGGGTAGACTACAGAAGCAAATTCATGGAGACACATATGTGTATAGGAAAGAGGTTTATGTACAAGAGTAATTGAACATTGGGAAAACATCCTAGCCCAGTCCCGATCAAGTCCCTATGTCTGATATCAACCCATATATCTGACAGTAATCTACAAAGTCCTCTTCAGACTCACAAAACCCATGCAAAGTTGTCAAATGCAGAATGATCACAAGCCAGTGGGCAGCAACTCTTTGGATCCAGTGTTGTTGTCAGCATCTCAGCGCTGGCAGGAATCTCCACGTGGCTTCTCTAGGTCCAGGTTTCTGGCCACATCAGGGTAGCTCCCTGTGGCTTCTCCTCAAGAATGTCTCACAGAGAGCCAGGCTTGTCAGTCAAATGTCTCCAAGGGAGTGAGCAAGTGTCTCCTGCTTCCAACTAGGAAGTACCAGATTTCCCAGAATACTCTGAGGAGAAGGCCATGCCCATACAGAGGTCTCATTCATCCCCTGCCCTCTGGTGGGAGTAGGAGACCCAGCCTTTCCCTGGAGAGCTGCTTCTAGATTTGAACCGCCCACCCAGTGGGCTGCAGTCCCGCACACAACCACTACGCCACCAAGGCTCAGCCCCCACATGATGTAATTTTTAAAATGCAAAAATGCACAAAATGAAATTCAAAGAAAAAAAGTAGGTGCAAGCGAATGTCCTGATTTGGTATTATGTAAGGTAAAATATCAGGGGATACTGGGCAATCCCTTCGTGCTTTATTTCCATTTTCAAGCCCCTTTAGACTTGGTATTTAGTGAATTCATTTTGTACTTTATTAGAGTTAGACAATATATTCCCACCTGAGCAATGAAAAATAATGTGCTGGTCTCTTTTTAAGCACTTCCTTAATCTGAAATTGTTTTCAGAGTAACAGGAAAAAGAAAATTTGAGATGAAAAACCCATCTGGTTCTAATTCAACATTCCCAATAAAATTTTGTGCACTAATTCCAAAATAAGAAGACCAGATTAAAAAGAAAATGTTCCTCATTTGAGAGGCAAAGGGAATAACACTCCAAAAAATAAAGCTTCTTTTATTTTAAAACACTCCTTTCACTTCATTAGTGGAGATACTGTTGCTAATATGAGTTTGTGATGGGATTAACGGGGAAGGCAAGCTCATTTTAAAATGTCCCTCTGAGGAAAACACTGTTCACATGTTTTACTACAATTTTGTTTAGGCCAGAGTAAAGGGCATCCTTTTTGGGAACACCATGTGCCCTGTTTTGTGCTATTGAATGTGTAAACAAACAGGGATTCCTTCTTTTATGATATTCCACTGGGTGTCCTGCTTCTGAATCAGCCCTCACTATGACGCTCACTCTTTATTCCAAGGCAGAGAGCCACCTCTCTTATCTTTACTCCCAGTTCTGGACTGACCAATATCCTAATTTGAGTATTGAAAGGAGTCACATAAACAGGATTAACTCCAAATTTTAACACTACATTACGCTTTCTCTGGGTGGTTCCAATGATGAAGAAGCTCAGCATCCACGCACAAAGTTAAAGTCACCCAGAGGCGTGACAGAGGAAAGATAAAGAGATCTGCTCCTAAAAAGTTGCTAGTACGGCTTAAAAATTTGTTTTTTTAAAGTCACCGCTAGTGAGTCAAGACCAACTCATCATGACCTTATAGGGCAAGGCAGAACTGCCTCTGTGCGTTTCCGTGAGGGAAACGCTCTACGAAAGGAGTAGAAAGCCTTGTCTTTCCCTGCAGAGTGCTCGGTGGTTTCAAACTGTTGACTCTGCAGTCGGCAGCCGAAAGCATAACCACGGAGCCACCAGGGCTGTGTGTCATTAGCATCAGGTGCTGAAGTTTGTGCTGTCTCAGAGAAACCTTGTGCTCAACACTAAGAAGCACCGCCCCGCCCTCGGCCATCCTCACACTGGTCTCTCTCCTGGTAATATGTCCAATGACCTTGAGACGAGCCAGGTCTCACTCGCTTCCCTTCTAAGGCAGCCCTTCCTCCAAGACTGAGTGGTTGTTCTTCTGTCCATGGGACTTTCTCTCTCCAGAGTCTGACTCAAAAGGAGGTAACAGTTGTAGCAGTGATTCTTGGTAGAGGAAATACAGTCATCGCCCGATTGGCTACTGCATGATTTATATCAATGCAGAGAGCCCCTCGCTGTCTCTTCTCAGGCCTTCTGTTTCCAATGTGGTTTTCTGATTGGCTGAGTACTCTGAATCCTGTGGCCCTAGGCAGAGGAAGAAGTGGGGCTTTTCTTCTGTTTGATCTTGATTGTACACAAGGATCCTAGATGCATGTGTGTTGGCCTGCAGCTGTGGTCATGCAGCAGATATTCTCCTGTTCCCTTTCAGCTTGCTTGTCTCAGAAACAGACACTGGCTGTGCTCTGGGCTAGACCCATAACTGCAGAGAGTATGATGTTCTCCATATATTTCATCAGGACCATAACTCACATGTCTGGATGGATTCTTCTTTGGTCTTCTTCATGCCAGGTCCAACTCACATGTACATATGAGATGATGGACAAACACCATGTCTTGGGTCAGACACTACCTCCAGAGGTGGTTGCATGTCTACCAATTCTTTTCAGTACACAGATTCTGCCTTCCTGACATCTTATTGTGATGTTTCTTGCATCACTTAAGAGTTTTTCATAGACACCTTCACTATTGGTACTCTAAAATATTTTCCTGCAAAGAAAAGTTAAAACAAATAGTAGTATTTGGATATTGAGATTTACTGTAATTTAAAGTATTTTCTATTTTTATGCTTATAGTTAGAATAAATGTGGAAACACAGGAAAAGCAAAGTAATGATAAAAAGCTTTCCTACATTTTGATATATTTATATTTTATCTAATATTTAGCATTAGTTGTATATCATGATGTACTTTTAATATTGTATACATACTTATAAAATGTAAAATATGTAAGCATATTTTAAAATATGTTTAAAATATGTAAACATATTTTAAGGAAATCCTATCAGCAATATAGTTCAGTTTGGTTTCCCAATTCATTTTGTATTTTTTACATAAGAATGTATCATTATCAATTTTCCACACTATTTCCTTAAAATGAAAAGCTATGTAATATGTTTGTCTGATTAATATAATGCAAATATCCTAATGAATTTCATTTACAAAATAAATATTTTATATGTAAAGTTATTTTATGTATTTAGTATACATTATATCATAATGAATTATTTTTATAGAACTATAAGTAACATAAATTTAAATATGGATGATGTGAATAGAAATGACATACCTATTGCTTTGGCAAATAACAGAAAATAAATTAATATAAATTAGCTAAGAAGCATTCAAATGACAAATTTGACATGTTTTCAGAGTATATATGTGCATGGAAGGCTGGATTATACATTATAAAATAACTGAAGATGAGTTGAGACTGAAACTAAAATCAAAACAGGACAAAAAGAAATACTACCTGCTTTTGCTTCTTTCCTAACAATCAACACCATTCATTGCTTAGGAGGAGAGTGTTAAAGCAAACATGGTTCTTGATTTGAATTTTTTGTGATGAAAAGTGTTTCAGAAATTTATGCAGGGGTGAGAAAGACTTTTCACATACATAAAAAGGAGAAGAAAATTTCAATGCAATCTCTACTCTTTCCTCTTTACTAATTTTATTTCAAATTAGTACACCATTGTATTGACAAAATATAATTTAAATTAAATCCATATTTCTTTTTTTTTTTTTTTTGGCATCACTGCTCTCCGGTGGTGGGAGTAGGAGGCTCAGCCCCACTGCTGGAATTGAACCTCTGTCCCAGTGGGCCGCAGTCCCGCGCACAACCACTACGCCACCGGGGCTCAGCCTAAATCCATATTTCCTTCACAAAAAGTAATGCATGCACTCTTCAATTTATAAACTTTCCTTGTAATTTTTAAAAATAATATATACTCTTGGAAGTTGTCCTTTTTAAAAATTAGTTTGAAATAAAATTGGGGGGATAAGTTTTCTAATTTTATTGTTTTTTAATGTACTTACAGTACTGAATGTTTCTGAACTGAAATTGACCAAATTTCCACTCCAATTTATTTTAATATAAAACACATTGTGTACATGTGGCTTAAAGCAGGAATAAGCTACCAGTTTTGTCAGTATGTTATATAAAAAGTTTCATAACAAAAATACTGCAATCTCAAGCTGTGTCTTTATTATAAGAATGCAAAACTGGCAATGCATATAAAGACTTTTGTGATTTATATTATTGTGGGTAAGATATTGCTGATTAGCACATTTCTTTTTTTTTTTAGTAAACTTAAAGCACACATAGTACCGCTTGCCCCAAATCCACATTATCATTAGTAAAACAAGTCATTTTTCAATCAACTGAGGGATGGAGTTATCAAATAGCTTTTCTCTTAATATAGCTTTTCAAAATCTAAGTAAAATCACACTCACTTAAAAATTGGCAGTGTGTGTAATATATATATATATATCACATATTTGTATGCATTTCATAAACTTTAGTGGGTTTTTTGGAAAGTGCACTGTGATTGTATTTTTTTAATCTTGTACAGATCAATAATAAATAGGAATTTTAGAGATATAGCGAGAGTTTGGGCAGCAAATATTTTAGTCTTCTATCTAAAATGGATAGCATTTTCCACTTGGGTTGACTCATGCTATCCTATGTTACTGGGAAGAATAATAATACAATTTCTTTTACTGAGCTTGCCATGGACAAAATAGTGTATGCATTTTCTAACATTAAACAGTGAATGCACCCAGACGGTACTTAAAAAAATAAAGACACTTCAGAAACAGGTCTTCAAAGGAGTGTAGTGAATGCTGAGCTTTCTTACAAAAAAAAAAATCATTATTCCAGGTTCAACTCTGCTTAACTTTTGAGGGCAGCTGTTGACTTTTGTCAGAGACCTCTGGTTTCAAATGTCAAAATATAGAATGATTTGCTATAGAGTCTGAGGAAAATGCTTACATGAAAAGCAAAATATTTATACAAATATATATATGTTGTGCAATTAAAATGTACAATAATTCTGAAAATTAAAAAACATAGGTGGGCTAATTAAACTTGACTACCAATGTCAGAATATGCCTCTAACAGTACAGTATTTGCTTACTCTAAACCTTTTATCATGACCTTTTCTTACAAGGTCATCTTAGACCTGCCTGTGGAAAACCTGGAGTTCTGGTGTAGTTGGGCTGCTATCACAAGGTCAGCAGTTCTAACTCAGCAACTGCCTTGTGGGAGAAAGAAGAGGCTTTCAGTTATCATAAACATTTACACCTTCAGGAAACCCACAGAGGCTGGACTACTCTGTCTACAGAGTCCCCAGGAATCAGAACTTACATGATGGCAGTGACGTGACTTTGAAGTATTGGCCTCTGCTGAAGATAATCTCCTGAGATGATTTTAAATATTATAGCTCTGAGACAGATGATGTCTCACAGATGCTATTGGATCAAATGATACTCCTTCGGGTCCACAATACAAACACACACATACACACACAACTGCATTTCGCTGGCAAGCCAATGATTTTATACCTCTTTCTTCCAAATTGCCAAGAATACAAACCCCCCCATCCAATGTAGCCTTTCCTTCAACATATTTTTTTTTAATTTTAACGTGTCATTTTAAAACATTGTGGTTAGTTTAGTTTTGTTTTAAATCTCCACACCCATTTTCTTAATCTGGTTGTTCCTCAGAAGCAAAGCAGGCAGGCACATGGCCAATCCTCTCTTCCCAGTTGTTTTTAGAATCCTTGATACCAACACTGGAGAAGTGGCAATGCCAACAATGTGCTTTCTTTGTTAGAACAATAAGAATTCTTTGTTTCACCTGACCCGTTTGTGGCCTGGAAGCTTTTAAAATAAAACAGGAAGAAAAACAGTGAAAATATACATGATGCCACTATTCAGCAAGTGTCCTTCTTATGAAAAGTTCTATAAAGATCTGGCTGACGGTATAATGATGACCTTTTCCTCTTAGGTGGAAATGTCCGTTTCTGAATCACCATCAGAACTCCCCGTACTTTGTGTTCAAAGACAGCACCACCCTTCTCTTTTGATGTTGTCTTTTCCTTTTCTGGTTCCATATGTCTGTGATACCCTCACTCTCCCACCTCTGTTGGACAAGAATCTGAGTGTGCATGTATTTCTGATACCCTAATCATGCTACCAATGTCTGTGAAGCAGAAGATGGTGCCATTTGATTCCTCAGAAGCAGTAAAGCTCCAAGTTACTTCCATTCTTCCTTCTTTGGACAGTGGGATGCAATTCAAACCTCTTTGAGATCTGTAGACTTATGGTGGCTCTCCTACATAAAGCGTGCTTCTGCTTTCCCGGGATCCAAGAAGCTTACAGATAATGGCTTTCCCCCTGACTCTGTAGAATCCCAGTGCCCTCACGATGCATTCTCTTCGGATGTCATTGAAAAAACAGCACTTTTAAAGCTTCCCCAAACCCAAACTAAGCCTGTTTTGACTGAGTTGATGCTGATTCATAGCAAGTATAACTCTTTATGGGAGCTTAATCTCATTTCCCTTTTCAGAGCAGCTAGCGAATTTGAAATACCAACTTTGTCTTCAGCACTCTAAGAATGCTTACCTGATCATCTGTGATTCTAATTGCCATTAAAGCTGAAAACTTTGCTTTAAATTCATGTTAAGGAGGCCATGGTTTGATTTTGTTCAAGCCATTTAAGTTAATCGATAAAAAGATATAGATTCAGGGCTGAGTCCCGTTGGTGTAGTGGTTGTGTGTGGGACTGAGACCCATAGGATTGGCAGTTCATATCTAGCAGCAGCTCTCCAGGAGCAAGGCTGGGCATCTTACTCCCACCAGGGCAGTGAGGTCCACAAAACAAAACGATATAGATTCAAATGAGAATATAAAAGAAATGAAATAATTCTAATTTTTAAAAACACACAAATAAAATAGAGAAGATAATGCAACCACACTAGACTGCTGAGATTAAGTGTAACCATAATGGGATCACAATGCACTTTTGTCCCAGTCAGCTCTTTCTCATTAATTCTGTGTGAATGTGGAATTAGTCATGTGGTCATCAAACTCCTTACCGAGGTATGCTGTGGAGACATTGACACCCCCACAACTGAATATTCAAAATTAATCAGTTCACCAGTCAGATTGAAGACTTTGGTTTTGAATTCTGCTCTTTCGATTCAAATAATTTGATATCTGTAAATTTAATAATTGTCCAACAGAGCAGTTTCTCCACCTTGAAAATGGAAAGCATCAGCTCAAGAGCTTACAAATAAGATGCCTTACACCTATGCATTTCTAACTACCTATGAAGAATAGAAAAGGAAGGAGAACACATGATGAGACTTCTTTTAAAATAGCAGTAAATGCAAGGAGCGTTTTGGGGTCATCTAAGTTAATTAGGGACTCGGGACTTAGCATGAAGTAGAATCAACTGAATGGCATCTGTGTTAGTCTGGGTAGACTAGAGAAATAAATTCATAAACGCACATATGTATATAAGAGAGAATTTTATATAAAGGATAGCTGTACATTAAGTGGTCCTCTAGCCTACTCAACTTACGGCAACCTTATGTACATAGATGAAATCGTAAGGACGATCCAAGAAAGAGTCCATCTTCTTGATCAAGCAACTACAGTTCATCTGTAGTCGCAGGTACTTTGGAGTACTTATTTTAGAATGCCAGTAGAATTTAGTCAGATTCAATGTAACAGAAATGGAAAGAGTGAAGCAACCATATTTGCTGTACAGAGTAGAGAGAGATTGGTAGATTATGAGAGTGGTAATGAGTACAAGAACCAGAGGGTATGAAAGTCAAGAGGGCCGCCTGTGCAGAGAGAAGCAGCCAGGAGAAACAGAACTCTTGCCTGCCCTGATTTCTGCTTTAAACCTGTATTCATGCTCCCTGGTTCTGTGAGACATTCCTATGTCCTCATAATAATTTTCCCCTTTAAACTGACTCTGTTGCTTGCAACCAATAACTTCTAACTGTGAAGCACTATAATTAATCTCTGAGCAATATGAAAATTCGACCAAAATAGGCTAGAATGTATGTGCGTGGGGAGGGGGCAGAAAGGAAAAAAGCAAAATACTCAGGTTTAATGAAATTTTATATGATTAGCAGAACTGTGTTTCCAAAAACACCAGTTGAAAATCCTGTCAATGTGGATGCAAGTTCACCTGGGGAATAGGGTTTCTTTGCTCCATTAATGTGGCAATATCAGTGTGTCTTAAATCAATCACATTTAAGATATGAGAGGAACACCTTAGAGACAGAAGCAAGAAGTGCAAATGGAGAATGATTAAGGCCACATGGTTATCACAAGTGACTTTAGAAAGAGAAGCTGAAAGAAAAAAAGATATGCCCCCAAAGAGCATGATCCTAAAGTCAATGTCCTTGTTTGGATTTATGGCCGTTAAATTATGGGACAATAACTTTTTGTTTCAAGGCCACCAAATTATAGTATATACATTATAGCATCCCTAAAAACCCAAGATCCCTTATAATTAAACTTCTTACATCTTAGAATGAAGAGTAATATGAAGGTGATCTGCAAAAGTGTATATACAAATACATAGCATAGATGAGTATTGGGCAAATCCAACTCCCTTAAGTTCCTCAGAAGCTTAATTCACGTAGAATGGATTAATAATAATAGATAATCCACAGTTGTTCAACGTCCTTGACTACAACCTGGAGCACTTCTTCATATGTGCAGTGTTCCACCATGTATCTCTCACTTATCTGTCAGTATATCATACTGCGGTGGTTTGTATGTTGCGGTGATGGGGAACTATACTATTGGTGTTTCAAATACCAGTGGACCTTCCAGACTAACAGACTATGAAATCAGAATAGATGTCAGCAGACACTCTAAAAATTGCACTTACACATAGAGTAATTAAGGCAAACTGAAGAAATGATGAAGTAAAAGAACTGAGCAGATAATATCAAAGGGCAGCAGGAGAAGACAAAGTAAAGTATTATAATAAAATGCATAAGGACCTAGAGCTGGGAAACTTAAAAGGAAGAGCATTCTTTGCATATCTTAAACTGAAAGAACTCATGAAAAATTCAAGCCTCACATTACAATGTGGAAGGAGTCTATGGGCACAATATTGAATGATGCCGGAAAACATCTAAAGAAGGTGAAAAGAATACACAGAGTCACCTGTACCAAAAAGAACTGGTCAACATTAAAGTTTTTTCAGGAGGTGACATATGAGCAAGAACCAGTGATATCAAACAAATAAATCTAAGCTGCACTGAAAGCATTAGTCAAAAACTAGGCTCAAGGAATTGGTAGAACACCAAATGAAATATTTCAACAAGTTGATGAAGCACTGGAAGGATTCACTCACTGAGTTGGGAAGGGATTACATCAACTTGACTTTCCTGAATAAAGGGAAGGGTGGAGCCCAACCTATAAATAGGATTAGTCAGTTGGTACTTCCTTGGGTGTGTGCTCTTTTGAATAAGAGAGAGAGATTGAACAGAATTGAACACTCTTTGCCCCTTCACCCTCTACCAGAACGGGAACCTGGATCTGGTACTTTTATCTCCTTTTGCATCACCAGTTGATACCAGGGACCACTTACTGATGGTAGGGTTTTTGGCCAACTTCAAATTAATATTATCTGTGCATCCTCCAGCATATGCACCTTACTGTCTCTGCTTTGTCATCCTCTTTTCTGTTCATCAGTCCTCATGAGTCAGGAGAAGCTGGATTTGAACCAGACTAAACTTGCATATTTCTCCAGCATTGTAAGCCTTTTCTTGATAGAAGTCTCATTTTATATATAAAAAAATACTCATTTGTTTTTATAGAAACTTCAGTTTAATATTCTGATCAATGTGAAGAAATTTGGAAGATAGCTACTTGGACAACTGAACGCAGTTAGTTAAAATGGTAAATTTTAACCATGCCAAAGAAAAGTAACCCAAGAGCATGTGCACATTATAGAACAATATCATCAACATCACATACAAGCAAAATTTTGCTGAAGATCATATAGCAACTCTTGTAGCAATATATTGACAGAGAACTTCCAGAGGTTCAGACCAGATTCACAAGAGTTCACAGAACAAGGGGTATCATGGCTGACGTCAGTTGAATCTTGGCTAAAAGCAGAGAATTCCTGAAAGATGTTTTCTTCTATACTATTGAAGCATTTGCTGATGAAGGTCAAGGATTGTAGCGTTTGTTATGGCTCCCAACTCAATGTGAAGAACCAAAATGTTCAGAGCTGGACCAATAGATAACATCATGATAAGCAGAGAAAAGGTTAAAGTTGTCAAGATTTCATTTTGCTTGGATTCACAATCAATGTTTGAAGCAGCAGTCGAGATCAAACAATGCATTGCATTGGGTAAATTTGCTGCATAAGACTTCTGTAAGTGATGAAAAACAAAGACATTACTTTGAAAAGTATATTCCTGACTCAAGGCATGACATTTTCTTGTGTGTGTGTTGGCCTGTGAGCACATGTGTTTATTTATTAATTAATCACTTTATTGGGGGCACATACATCTCATCACAATCCATACATCCATCCATGGCGTGAAGCAAATTTTTTATATTTGTCACCATCAACATTCATAAACATTTTCTACTTAAGCCCTTGGTATCAGAATCTCATGTTCCCCTCCTTCCCTGACCCTCCTTTCCTCACAAACACTTGAGAGCTTATAATTTTTTTCATGTCTTACACTGATTGATGACTCCCTTCACCCTCTGGGAAGGGGTTAGAGTAGTTCAATATAGATTCTCCCTTTCTCTCCTTACTTTTTCCTTACCCTACTGGTATAGCTAGCTACTCTTTTTTTTTTTCAATCATTTTATTAGGGGCTCATACATCGTTTTTCACAATATATAAATAAGCATACTCGTCAAGCACCCTCACATGTCCACTTCTATTATTGTTCTCCAATCGTCCACCTTTTTCCCTTTAGCCCCTAGTATCGGCTTATCCATTCCTTCCCCACTTCCCCTGGTCTCTCCTCCCCTCCAACCCTCAATAGTTTATACATTGTTATTGTTTTGTCATATTGTACACTGCCCGACCTCTCCCCCAACCCACTCCTTTGATGCCCATCCTTCAAATAAGAGCTTGTGTATATATCCTTGCTGTTGGTTCCGTCTCTCTACCCACCTTCCCTCCACCCTTCCAGTATCTCCACTCT
>PVJH01001628.1:103877-200137 GCA_004026705.1 Nesogale talazaci | reverse complement strand
TATTTTACCTTGGTGTATTTGGGAAACATGTCAAGTTTCAACCAACAAAATGAACAGATAAATATTTTCCACACTTGGGGACTTTGAACTCTGGAGTCTAAATTGGTGTAGCCATAATGAATACTGTGCACTCAACCCTACCAAACAAAAGGAAACACACGTGGCATTCTGTTTCTACATGTTTTCTTAAAGGATAGGAGCGCTTCGGTTTGGGAGCATAAAACTCTGAATACTCAGTTAACAAATGTTCCCTCGCTATGTTACAAAAAAGAGAGGTAAGGTTAAAGACAAGTTATTAGGTGGGTCACATACCGGTAAAAGAGAAGCCGATGGGAAACGCAGATCCGCACTTATGAAAAGACCCAGAGAGGTGAGAAGCACTAAAAAATTATTGGTTAGAACCATGTCCACTACCGAAAGCCCGGGGAGATCTGAAGGAAGAGAACCACACCGTTGGTTAAAAAGGAGGAGGGAAAATCAAGGAAGTGAGCTCATCAACAAAGCAGAGGGAGTTCATGAATATCGATGGACGCTGGAGTTGAAAGCACTGCTCGGAGAATTACCTTGTTCTAGTTGGGCGTAGATGCTGTCTGTCAAGTTGTACCAACTGGTGTTTTTATACTCCCAAAACCCAGTGAAGCTGAAGCCCAGGTAAACACCTGCCATGAAAGAAAGGGACAGTTCAGGCCAGATAACTTGACAAAGCTGTCAGT
Source organism: Nesogale talazaci (assembly GCA_004026705.1). Lineage (NCBI taxonomy): Eukaryota > Metazoa > Chordata > Mammalia > Afrosoricida > Tenrecidae > Nesogale > Nesogale talazaci. Next base: position 199,424 of record PVJH01001628.1, on the reverse strand, counting down.
TCAATTCTGGACGATGGGGTCTGTAGGGAGGGGGCTCTGGTGGCATCGTGGGTCCTGCCTCGGACTGTTAACACCTCAAATTTGGCGACTTGAAACCACCAGTTGTTCCTCAGGAGAAAGATCAGACTTTCTGCTCCCATAAAGAGTCACAGACTTGGAGACCCACAGAGACAGTGCTACTCTGTCTCTCAGAGCTGCTACAGAGTTGGAATCAACTGGATACAGTGAGAACTTTTGTTTGCTAGCACCATGAGAATCTCCTGAGAGAAGAGGGCTGGCCATACTGAAAATACTGAAAATACTGAAAATATGCGCATCGATGGAAAATATCGTGGCTTGGGATAGTGTGGCTGTTACCTAATCTGGTGTCAATTTGAGGATTCAGAGTATAGGGGTGGAGTCTAGCCTGTCAATCTGGAGATGGCCAAGGAGACCTCTGTGTGCGCATGGCCTTCCCCTGAGAACTCTGGGAAATGTGGTCATTCCTTCTTGGAGGTGGAGAGACCATCTCTCTCGGTTCACTTCCTTGGAGACGCTGTACTGACAACACTCGCTGCCTGAGAGACTTGACTGACAAGGCTACCTTCCTGCAAGGAGAAGCACATAGATCTACCCTGACGCAGCAAGAAACCTAGGCCTAGAGAAGTCACATGGAGACTCCTGCGGCGCCGAGATGTTTAGTACACCACTGAATCCAAAGACTTACTGTCCACTGGCTTGTGGTCATCATGCATTTGGCATCGTTGTATGTGTTTTCATGAGTCTGAAGGACTTTGTACATTGCTGTTGGACATATGAGTTAATATCTGACTTAAGGACTTGATCTAGATTGGGCTGGGATGTTATTTTAATGTATAATTACCCTTTATATAAAACTCTCTCCTTTTTTTTTCCTTTTCAATGATTGTATCGGGGGCTTTTACAACTCTTATGTCATTCCATACATCATTTATATCAAGCATATTTGTACACATATTGCCATCTTCATTTTCAAATATTGTCTACTTGAGCTCTTGGTATAAGCTTCTTTCTCCTTTTTTGGGGGGGGCATCACTACCCTCTGGTGGGAGTGGGAGGCCCAGTCTTGCTCCTGGAGAGCTGCTGCTGGAATTGAACCGCCAAGCCAGTGGGCTGCAGTCTTGCACTCAACCACTATGCCACTGGGGCTCAGCCCCTCTGCCTCCTTTTTTGGGGGGAGGGGGCATCACTGCCTGTGGTGATGGCAATAGGAGGTCCAGTCTTGCTTTGGAGAGCTGCTGCTGAATTTGAAGTTCCAACCCAATGGGGCCGCAGACCTGCACACAACCACTACATCACTGGGGCTCAGTCCCTCCCTCCTTTTTTTAATAAACAATTTTATTGGGGGCTCATACAACTCCCACAATGGTCAATACATACATCAATTATATGCAGGTCACATTTGCACATTTGTTGTCATCATCACTCTGGAAGCATCCTCCCTCCACTTAGGCCCCCAGTACCAACTCCCCATATTTCCCCTCTCCCCCCCATGAACCCTTAATAATTTACAAATTGCTATTCGTTTTTTCATATCATACACTGTCCAATGTGTTCCTTCACCCACTTCCCTTTTAGGCTGTACTCCAGAGAGGAGGTTATATATAGATCACTGAAATGGTGTCCCCTGTTCTACTCCATCCTCCCTCCACCCTCCCAGTATCACTACTCCCACCACTGGTCCTGAAGGAATCATCTATCCTGAATTCCTCATGTTTCTGGCTCCAGTGTACATCTCCTGGTCTAGCTGGATTTGTCAGATAGAATTGGGATCATGATAGTGCATGGGAGGAAGCATTTGAGAACTAGAGGAAAGTTGCATATTTCATTGTTACTACACTGTACCTTGACTGGCTCATCTCCTCCCTGCAACCCCTCTGTAAGGGGATGTCACTTCACCTATTGATATTTTGGATCCCTAATCTGTACTCCCTCTCATTTATAATAATATAATTTTAGTTCTTTGATGCTTGACACTGGATCCCTTCGACACCTCGTGGTCACACAGGCTGTTGTGCTTCTTCCATCTGGGCTTTGTTGCCTCTGAGCGAGATGGTCACTTTTTTATTTTCAAGCCTTTAAGACCACAGATGCTATATCTTTTGATAGCTGAGCACCATCAGCTTTCTTCACCACTTTTGCTTATGCATACATTTGTCGTCAGCGATCATATCAGGAAGGTGAGCACGCAATATTATGATTTTTAGTTCTTGAAGCCTGATAACTGATCCCTTTGACATCTCATGGTCCCACAGCTGGTGTGCTTCGTCCATGTGGGCTTTGTGCTTCTGAGTTAGATGGCCACTTGTTTACCTTCAAGCCTTTAAGACTCCAGATGCTACATCTTTTGATAGATGGGCACTATCAGCTTTCTTCACTACACCTGCTTATGCACACATTTCTCTTCAGTGATTGTGTTGGGGAGGTGAGCATCATGGAATGCCAATTTAATAGAACAAAATGTTTTTGCACTGAGGAAATACTTGAGTGGAGGTCTAATGTCCATCTGCTGTCCTAATAATAACTCTATAAGTATGTGCACATTGATCTATTTCCCCATCGTCCTATATAAATAGATTCACTTATGTAACCCCTGTATTTAGACCTCTATAAATGCCCTTTAATTCCCCCAGTTCTTTCCTCTTGTCCCACTATCATGCTCAGCCTCCCCTGGGGTAAAACTCTTTTTTTGGGGGGGGGGGCATCACTGCCTCTGGTGGCCATGGGTGCTATCCAGTGCTGCTCCCGAGAGCCGCTGCTGGATTTGAACCACCAAGCCCACGGGCTGCAGTCCTACACTCAACCATTTATGCCACCAGGGCTCAGCCCAAACTCTCTCTTATATATGTATGTGTGCTTATGAATTTGTTTCTGTAGTCTCTCCTGACTAACACTTAGGGACACCTTAGTCCTTCAAAAGGACATCTTTCTCTTTCATATGTTAGGAAGAATTTCGTAGCAGATTTGCTCAATGCAGCCTGTTGTTTGAGCTCTTAACTGCTACTTTCATGGGTGTTATTTGGGAATCCAAGTAAAACGGGGAATCCTTGGCATGACCATAGGAGAATGAATGCTGACAAAGACTATCGACTATTCCACTGGCAACCAGAAAAACAAGGAGTCCCAGTGGTGTAGCAGGCTACAAGATGAGCTGACAACTGCCACGTCAGCAGTTCGTAACCACTAGGCACTTCTTGAGAGGAAGATGAGGTTTCCTATTCCTGTAAAGATTTGCCATCCTAGAAATCTACAAGAACGATTCCACCCCGCCTCAGAATCTACTAGATGGTCATGAGTTTAATTTTGAAGTTTTGGGGGCTTGCCTACTTGTGGGGTTTTAAGAATTATAGTTTCAAGTTCATTCTTGGTAAGATGGCTTTTGTACCTTATTAGTTCCTGAAAACTTGCACTGATAACTTTTATGATTATTATTTTGGCTATATGATTAATTATATCTATGTATAACTATATATTATATAATCTTATAAACTGGTGGCACAATGACTACATGTTCAACTGCAAACTCAAAGGTTGGTAGTTCAAACCCACCCAGTGACTTCATGGAAGACAGACCTGGTCGATTCCCTCTGGTAAATACCACAGTCTAAAACCCTGTAGGGTGATTGCATGAGATCGCTACGAGTGGAAATTGACTTGCTAGTACATAACAGCCATAAGAGCATACAAAGTATGTCTACCCTTACGGTGTACTTGGAACCTTACACATGCAAGCACAGATACAGGGACAGGGACAAAGCATACCAAATCATTGAGTTAATGTTGACTCACAGCGACCCCTTGTAGGTTAACAGAGACTGTCATTATTTATGGAAATAGACAGCCCCCTCTTTCTCCCTCGTAGCTACTGGTGGTATCGTGACCCCTGGGGTGACCACAACATCACCGGGGCCTCAGAGTAAGTGTGTAGATAGTCTTTCTCCCTCTCCCATTGGTGTTGTCTATTTATTTACCTTTTAAAAAGCTATATTTTATTATAAATTTGGCGGTGGTGGTGATGGTGGTGCATTACATGTCAGATCCTTAGCCTTGCATTCAACTGTCCAAAGGACGAATCAAACCTTCCAGGAGCTCACCCCTGACTCTCCACTTGCACCCCCTACAGACCACCATGCTCCATTTCACACAAGTCAACCCCTGTCAACAACCCAGCCCATGGTTAGGTATTCTTAGGAAACATTACATGATGACTATGCATTTAACTTGGTCAGCCAACTAGACCTTCCTGTTAGAAAACACTAAGCGGCCCCTCAAACATTAAATAATGCCAGGAACTTACCATTATAATTTGAATCCACAACGAAGCCAAGTAAGGCCACATCATTGGCACAGGGGCATTTTGTTGCCGTCACTTCTGTCACGTGGGGCAGAACTTGAGCAAATTCTCTTTTCTTCATTATAATCCCAAGTTTCCATTGAAGAATCGGCTCTGTGAATATCAAGGTGGGGTGTTTACATTGTTACAGTCCTCTTGAAAATAGACCGTGACAACTTGCTCTCCGGATGCTAAAGGAACTATACTGCAATGCCAGTAGATTGGATATACGGCATCCCTCTTCACGACAAGTTAAAAGTCACTTCTCTCTTATTTTCTAGAAGAGGTGACATGAAGCTAATCCCACTTGATTAGACTTCATTTAATCTCTTCTGGAAAATTATACATATATGTATGTATGTATGTATGTATGTATATATATATATATATATCCAGGCAAGGTCATGTTACAGACAGGCATATGGGATGAGAAATATTGTCAAGGTCAGCAATCCACCCTTAGTAATGGGATTATGAGATCAGGTTTATTGTTGATGGTACAGCCCTGATTCAAGAGCCCGTCGTTTTCTTTCCCAATCCCATGGGCACGGTAAGCCGTCTTGTTGCTGTTCGTTGTCCTGGCACAGATTCAGGTTCGGGGTGACCCATAGGTGCTGAGTGGAACTGCCCCCCAGGTTTTCTGAGCTGTGGCTCTTCAGAAGGAGGATGCCACGCCTTATTCCAAGGCATCTCTGGGTGGGTTGAACTGCCAACCTAGACACTGAGCATCCAGAAATTGGACAGTGCAAACATTTTGTCAGTTTTGTTTCAGGCACTTTAAGAATGTAGACGAAGTAAAGTCGACAGGATTCAAGACCCCTCTGTGCCCTCCCATAAGCCTACTCCCCAATTCTCTCCCAAGACAACCAGTATTGTGAAATTTCTGCGTCTGCTTCTCGTCCATGGTACCATATTATTTGCATATATCAATGAACAATACAGCATACATCTAAATTTCAGGTAAAAGCACTTCTACCCTATTCTGCGATTAGAGTTTTTTCATTCAGTGTTTCCAAGTTCTTTCTGTTATCATTGCTCTACCAGACATAAGGGCTAATATTGGACTTAGGAACTTGATCTGGACTGGGCTGGGATGTTTTCTCAACGTGCAATTCCTCTTTGATATAAAACTGTCTTGTATACACACATATATTAGTGTCTAAGGATTGTTTCTCTAGTCAACCCGGACTAACACAAGAGGTTTCCAAGGCTCTAGGTCTTTATGGAACCAGAAAGCTTCATCTCTTCCCCTTAGGGCAGTTCGGTGGATTTGAAGGGCTGACCCTGGAGCTGGTATTCCAGCCCATAACTCACGCTGCCAGCAGGGCTCCTCAAGAGCCCTTAGTCTTGCAGAATTTTACCATACACCCCAGCATAGTTTTCTTACCAAGGTTGTATTTTCCAACTATTGATCTCCAACTTTCTCATTCAGTTGATACAATTATAATTCTTCTACTTGATGGTAGAGTAAATTTCCTTCCCATGAAAAATTAGCATCATTTCTTTGCATGAATATTGAAGATTGTGTAATTGATCGTGCTTTCGTTTCTGCTATAATTTTTAGGAAGTTCAGAAGACAACAATTTTGCAAACCCACTGTGTTACACATCTACTTATGCTTGCTTAGAAACTTATGCTTACCTACCCTTCTAATGTCAATTTTATTGATATTTTCCCCTTGTTTATCACAATTCCAACATGTTCCTCTTCTATTACTGATTAGATGACTTTTGTTTTGATCTAAAAATCATGCTTTTTAAAAATCATTTTATTGGGGGCTCGTACATTGCTTATCACAACTCACACATACACATATTGTGCCAAGCACCTACACATGCCTACTGCCGTCATCATCCTCAAGACATTTGCTTTTTTACTTGATCCCTTGACATCAGCTTTTCAGCTTTTCTGCTCCCTCCTTGCTCTCCCCTCCCTCACTAACCCTTAATATTTTATAAATTATTATTTTGTCATATCTTATACTGCCTGACGTCTCCCCTCGCCCTCTCCTTTGCTGTCCATCCTCAATCGGCTCCCCCTCTCTACTCCACCTTCCCTCCACCCTTCCTTAATCTTCACTCTCACAATTGGTCCTGAGGGATTCATCTGTCCTGGGTTCCCTCTATTTACAGTTCCCTTCTGTCCTCATGTACCTCTTCCAGTCCAGCTGAATTTGTCATGTAGAATTGGGATGACAGTAGGGGGAAGGCAGTCTTTAAGAACTAGAGAAAAGTTGTATGTTTCATTACTTCACTGCACCCTGACTGGCCCGTCTCCTCCCCATGACCCTTCTGTAAGGGATGTCCAATTGCCCACAAATGGGTCTTGGGTCCTCACTGTGCACCTCCCCTCATCTGTAGTGGTGTGATTCTTGTTCCTTGATGCTTGATACCTGTTCCTGTAGACTCCTTGGGTGGAAGGAATCAGGTATCAGGCATCAAAGAACAAAAATCCTATCATTGTGTGCCCACTCTTCCAATATGATCGCTGAAGACAAATGGGTGCAGAGGCAAACATAGTGGAGAAAGTTGACAGAACCCAGCTACCAAATGATAAAGCATGTGGGGGTCTTAAAGGCTTGAAGATAAAAAAGCGGCCAGCTAGCACAGAGGCAGCAAGGTCCACATGGAAGAAGCTCACCAGTCTAGTTCATTTTTCGGTGACTTTCAATTTTCCTAGAGCTGTACCCCATAGCGACCATATTCCAATTATAAATGGATGACTGTAGCTGTTTCTTCTGTAGCTCCTGAGTCACGCCCCATTGGCAAGTGAAGGTTCTGAAGGCTTTTCTTCATTCAGGTCATTAAAGTCTACTGCTTTGAGGTGGCAGTTCTTCCCCAGGCATCTTTAAAGTTCTTTCCAATGCAGGGGCATGTCTTCCAGCATAATAGAAACTACTGTTTTGCTATTCTGCATAATGTTTTCGGTGGATACTCCCTCAAAAATGAACTGTCTACTTGTTCTTAGTCAGAAGCTCTGGGAAAAACTGTCCACTCATGGTGACCTTCCTGGTACTTGAATTACTGATGGTATACCTTCCAGCATCACACTAGACTCAAGCCACCACAGAATGGCAAACCGACAGATGATATGGTGTCCCACCATATCTGAAATCTGCCTGTAATTGGTACCTGCTGGGATTAGACAGCAGTAATTTTTTGAAAGCTCCCCAAATGACTCTTTCCATAAAGTGCAATATATAATGCAGAAAGAGATAGTAAATTATGTATGTGTGTGTATATATATATATATATATATATATAAAATTCCACATAGCATCATATCAAAGGAGAGGTCAACAAATAAAAATAGGAAGGAATGTAAGGAAGGTGAGAATAAATACATGATCCAGGATTAATGATCAGGGAAACTGATACTATAGAGGATGCAAAAGTTGGACTAGCAGTTCTTATCAGACAATTGAAAGGAGAAACCTGGGCAATTATATCAATGCTCACAAGTATAAAACAACCAATTTCATATTTGCTGATGGTTCCCATGAATAAAATTGTGATGTACTGAACAAGATTCTCTATAACAATTTTACACGCAAACATTACCTCTGTAAAATATTGCTTATAATTATTCCTAATATAGCTACCATAAGAATATATTTCATGTTCCTATACTACTCTTTGCAGACCTCTATTAGGTGATGCTAACAATTGGTAAGTGGTAGTCTACCAGCCTTAAGGTTGACAATTCAAATCTAGTTAGTAGCATCCAGAAGACAGGCCTGTTGATTTGCTTCTGAAAGGTCACAACCTTGAAAATCCTATGCAATTGCTATGAGTTGACATCCACTCCAAGGCAACTGTGGCGGTCATGTATTCGTGATGTCAATTTCATGATTGGGATGTAGGGGTGGAGTCTAGCCTGTTAATCTGGAGATAGCCAACGAGTAGCGGATGAGGCCTCAGTGTGGGCATGGTTTTCTCCTGAGAATTCTGGGAAGTTTCATGGTATTTCACAATTGGAGAAGAGAGACTCGTCTCTCAGTCTCTGGAAGTCAGTCTCCGAGACGACAAACTACTGACAAGACAAGAGGGCAGTGTCTGAGTAATGAGAGGAGCTGGAGGAGAAGCCACATGGCCTTACCCTAATGGAACCAGACCTCTGAAGCTGGAAAAGCCACAGAGAGACCTCTGCTAGCGCTGAGTTGCTTCTACAACCACTGGATGCTGTTGGTGGATCCAGGACCCCTGCCAGTACCAGGATGTTTAGACTGCATGTGCTTTGTGAATCAGAGGGAGACTTTATAGACTGGTATCGGACCTATGGGCTAATGTTGGATTTATGAGCCTGGACGGGACTGGGTTGGGATGTTTTCTCAATGTTCCAGTCCTCTTGTATATAAACCTTTCCCTTATATTCATATGCGTGTCTATGAATTTGTTTCTCTAGTCTACCCGGATGGACACAGCACCTAACAACAGCATTAGCAATGAATTCTTTTCAGGTTGAAAACCTTTCAAGGACCATGATGATCATTAATTTTAATCTCAAGGATTTGACACATGATTTACCATAGATTAGGTGTCAAAGTTTACTGGAAGAATCTATGAATTCCATTTAATTTTTATCTGCTGATCTTTACCTCGAATAGCATCCAATAGTGTTCCTTCAGTAGCATAAAGGTTTAATCCATGATGTAAACTAACCCTTAATAACCATTCTTCTGTAGCTTCAACATCTGTTTAAAAATAAAAGGCACATAATCACTTATTTTTATATATAATATTGAAAGGCTTAAGGATATTTGAATATTACCCACAGTTACCTATCAATTTCCAAGCATGTAAAGTATCCCACATTTTCCCTACAAGTATTTTACTGATAAAATAATGAGAGAGGAATAATGAATTGATCTTACTACCATAGCAATGGGTCTAGGTAACAGTATTTTTGTCTTATACTTTTTCCCCTGTGCTATTATGACCTGATAAAAAGTTTATATTTCATGTAGCATGTTTTAGTATTTGAAAGTGGAGTATGATTCATTTCGCTGGATAGTGTGAACCCTGTCAAAGACTGTAAGCTTTTTTTAGTTTTAAGTAATCAGTCAACGGTAGAGATAGAATAGACATCTAAAAATATAATCTGGCTATAGATCATAAGAGAGAAAAAACGAGAAAGACTAAATGAAACTCCAATGACCTGCAAGATGGTATGATTCTAACACAAACATATCAGCAATTACATTGATTGTAGAGGGTCTAAAAACATCACCTAGAAAACAGAGATTTCCAGATTAGATGTCACAATGAAGGCTGAACTAGATTTGTTACCTGGGAACCTCGAAGGGTCGTGGATGGTCGTGCCCTGGTCTGCGATCTGCAAGGTCCGCAGTTTGAAACCACAGCCACCCTTCAGGAAAGAGATGGGGCTTGCTACTCCCATAAAGAATTGCTGTCTTAGAAACTCACCAGGGCAGCACCGGTCTACGGGGTCGGAGTTAGCATTGACTCGAGGGCGGCGAGTTTGAGCTGGGCCTAGGTTGTCTATTCAGAAATTCACTTTAAATCTAAAGACAATGGATGAATCCAAAGTACATGGAAATATCAATCAAATGAATGCTGCTGCCTGTATTAATTCAGGAGCCGCCCATGGAGATTTCCAAACAAACAACGACCAGGGATCAAGGAGGCACTACCTAGTGATGACAGACTCAAGTCACAAGAAGATAGGACTGAGACAGACCTGTCAAACCATCTCTCCCCAGCAAACACCCGGAAAGCCAAGCGGAGTGGATCGAGATGACACTCTCAGAACTCTGGCTTTCAAAAGGAAAGATGAAAAAGGAGCTTGATCGCTCATTGGAAAGAGCAAACAGGAGAGTTATGGATTGAAGGGACTCTCCGTGCTGATTAGGGAAAGCATGGCCTTCTTAAGACAGAGCAAGGAGCGACCCTAGGGGAAGAACACAGGAAGGCCACTTGATAGAGTTACCAACAGGAAGCAGAGAAACCATGCGGGCAAATCTACAGTGAACCAAGGTGGGCGGGGCATGAACCAAATATAAGGCAGGAAAATACAGGAAGGCAGACAAGAGCTCCAGGATTCCTGGTGACCACGAGGAAAGAGGGAGTCAGGAACCAGACAGGAATGTGAACTGGGCTGTTCCCTGGTCCTTAGAATGGGTAGTGCATACAGATGAATAGAACCTTAGAGTATCAAGACCAAACCCTCTCATCACGCCATCTCCCCCATCCCTCTGTCACCCATTTGGCTCAGCACAGGTCCCCATGGCTGGCTGCAGCCCAGGGGATGCTCTGTCACTCATGTCCAACGGGAAAAGGACCACACTTGTCTGTCCCTCTTCTTAGAAATCAGTGAGGAAATTCCCTTCCAGTCCTGCTGCTGCAACCACTCCAGCACTTTGGTGTTGCTGGACTGATTTCTAGCAGGCATTCGCCCCACCCGACCCATCGGCTTCCACTCTCCACTTTACCCACTTGGCAAGTGGTGATTCACGCGCCCATGCCCCCAGACGGATGGCTGACATTGATGCGCATTCACTTGGTTCAAGACCCCCTGCCGCCAGGCCTATCCAACAGATTGCAGCACTATCTCCCATGTTTGCAGTCAACGGGCACCACTGTGTGTCTCCCTCCTCGGTGAACACAAGGATGTGCTCCTGCATGGTTGGACCAGTGATTGGCAGCAGTTCACACCCACTCTGTCCATCCCCTGCCACCACCCAGTCCCCCTAGCAATAGACGATGAGTACTCCCGCATTGTGACTCAAAGCAGAGAATTCCAGAGAAAGGCTACGCGTGTTTTGTTGACTATACCAAAGCCCTCAACTATGTAGATCCTAACAAACGATAGATAACCTTGGGAAGAATGGGAATCCCAGAGCACCACACATTGTGTTCATGTTGGAACCTGTACACAGAACAAGAATCAGTTATGCACATAGAACATAACGCATGATTAAAAATTAGGAGAGGTGTGTGTCCTCTCGCCATATTTGTTTAGTCGAGCAAGTCATCAGAGAAGCTGGATTATCTGAAGAACAAGACAGTATCAGGATTGGAGGAAGGCTTTTTAACAGCCTCCGATATGCAAGTAACACAACCTTGCTTTCCAAAAGTGAGGACTTGAAGCACTTGCTAATGAAGATCGAGGATTGCAGCCTTCAGTCTGGCTTACAGTTAAATATAAAGAAGACCCAAATCCTTTTGACTGGACCAATAGGTAATGTCATGATACATGGAGAAAAGGTCCAAGTTGTCAAGGATTTTGTCTTGCTTGAGCCCACAGTCAGTGCTCATGGAAGCAGTTGTCAGGAAATCAAATGACGTATTGCATTGCATAAGTCTGCTTCACAAGACCGCTCTAAAGTGGGGAAAAGCAAGGATGTTCCTTTGAGTACTAAGGTGTGCTTGGCCCAAGCTGTAGCGCTTTCATTTGCCTGATACGCATGGGAAAGTTGGACGTTATTTGCATAAGGAAGACTGATGAAGAATGGCACGATTTGCCCTATGGTGTGGGTGAATCACATTGAAAGCACAGCGGACTGCCAAAAGAACAGACAGATCTGCCTTGAAAAGAGCCCAGCCAGAAGTCCTCCTCAGAGGCAGAGATGACAAGACACTTCAGCTCATATACTCCGGACATGCTGTCAGGAGAGACTGATCCTCGGAGAAGGACGTAATAGGTAGTGGAATAGTAGGGGCAGAGAAAAAGAGGTGAATCCTTGAGAAGATGGGTGGACACAGTCGCAGCCTCAGTGGGTGTAAGAACCACCGTGAGGGTGCACAGGAGCAAGCAGGTCACCGTGGATCAGAACTGAGTACATGGAACCAAACAACAACAACAACGTCCATGAGTTTGGCTTGACTCTAAGTCTAATTGGTATGTCAGAAAAGCTGCCGGGCAGTGATCCAGGGCATACCCCCAGCTAGATTTATATTTAAGATAAACAACACATACTTTAAGGTTTTTTTCCATAGGATATTTACAGGGGACAATATTACATGGAGCAGCAACTCACTTTTAAAAATAACCATTTATATTTGCCAGACCTGGAAGCTCAGACTTTTAGATAACATAATTAATTTACAAGTCTCTTACCTTTGATTTTTGTGATGTTTTCTCTTGGGATACTAATGGCCCAGAAAAGCTGAGTACTTAACTTGAGCCAAGAAGGAATCAGAAAAAAAGTGTTTTACTATGATAATAGTCAGACTTATTTTGGCTTTTTTATTCTTATATACATATATATGAAAGAAATATAATGAAAAACATCCAGTTACCATGTAATATATCCTGGAATATCTTCTTATTTTACAAGGTATTAACTCTAATAATTTCTTTTTATAGCTCTACCTTGTTTGAGAGAACCATATCTTGCAAAGATATCTGTGATATACGATGATAAATTTGAAATGAACTAGCAGAAATACAGAAAAGTCTGGCTATGTATGTGTGTGGGGGCTGGAAATCAAACCACTGGAACTCATAAGAAGCTGCTACCAGAACATTGTATACCACGTAAAAGCAGGGAAATCATTTTCTGGCACTCAAAAGGAACTCTTATCTGAAGAGAAGTCTCAGTGCTCATTTCCACAAGTGTTGCTCCGACTTCTCTATGATTTTACTGCAAGTGGGTATCTCTGGGTTTGGACACATCGCTGGTCATCTTCCTTGACTTGAGTCTTCTACACCAGCCTGTTTATAGTGGCTTTTCACACGCATCACCTAAGCCCCTGGATTCAATTTGGTTGTAAATCATTCCCAGACTTAACAGACTGGACTACCATCCTCACTCAGCTAAGCAACAAGGAGATGGGGTGGGGGGGGGTAGGAAAAAAGTATCAACAACAGCTAAAATTAAGTAAACATCTAAACGTAATCTATATACGGTACTTTGAACACCTGTTCATGCCGGGAACGACCTAAAGGTTTCCAAGAAGTTACCTACATAGATTCCAGGAGAGTTCTGTCCTAGGAGTGAAAAGATAGTGCTTTTCAACATTGAAGGGAATAGGGGGAACAGGAAATTAAAGAGGAGACAATTAATTGTTGAAAAGAAATATTCACTTGATGGGCCCAGTAACAGACTGAAGAGTTTAACGACAGAAGAAGTGGAGTGGAAGAGCCATCACAGGGGTCACTAAGTGAGGAGACTGGTGACTGAGTCACTCTGTTACAAAGGTTACAAAGTTGGTTCTGACCCTCACTGACCCCATGTGTGTCCGAAGAGACCCTGTTCTCTAGTCAGTGTCTAGGTTTTTGGAATAGAGCTAGCTCTATCTCTTTGGGTGTCTCTGGATACAGTTAAAGCTCCCACTTTTTTGGTCAGCAGCCAAGGATGTGAACTGTGTACCTCAGAAGATGACCATGAAGATGCGGTAGCCGAGATGATCCCATTCGAAAGATGAGGGGGAAATGATGAAGAAAATTTGCTTAGTGCTTTGGAGACATAGGGATAATAACATGTGTCCCAACACAAGCAAACTCGGAACACCAATGAGAAAAGACCACCACCACCACCACCATCACTATCCCCCGCAAAAGAAAAAAGGCAGGATTCCTTTTTGAAGAAATAATGGGAAAAATTCCCCAAGTTCAATCGACAGACACTCCAAGAAGACCGGAAAATCCCGATCAAGATAAATATGCAGTGAAAATCTTAAGAACATCCAGAGGAAACTAGTCTCTTATATAAGGTGACCAGACGTCCCACTTTTTAACAATTTAATAATGTCCCATGGCATTTTAAAATTAAAGTAAATATATTGCAATACTATTTTTGTGTTCTATGAACATTTTTGTGGCTCCATATAGACCAGATTTCTAATCAAGAACACCTCCTCCCCCAGTCAATGGTGTCCCACTTAAAATCTGGTCACTTTACTCTTATATGAACCTGTTTTCATGAATCAATTCTGACTTAGAGTGACCCCTTTGGACAGAGTAGAAGGCTGAGCCCTGGTGGTGCAGTGGTTGTGTGCGGGACTGCAGCCCACAGGGTTGACCATTCAAATCCAGCAGCAGCTCTCCAGGAGCAAGGCTAGGATAGGCTTCCTACTTCCACCAGGGCAATGAAGTCACCAAAAAAAAAAAAAAAAGACAGTAGAACTATGGGGATGTGTGTGTGTGTGTATTCTAAAATGATACTTTGTTACAGAGGCAGTTTGCCACATGTTCTCCTGTGGAGTCTCTGATGGGTTCAAAGTGCTGCTATTCTGATGAACAATGGAGCTTTTAATGTGCTATCTTGCAGATGGGTTTTGGATCTCCACTACTTTCCCACCCCCTTCACATTGATTTGGTTACTTGATTTTTAACTTCTTGATTTTAAAATATCCAGTCTTGAATTATAAAACAAATAGCAGATTCCTCATTCTCAGACAATGCCAGTCAAGTGACATTAGGATGGCACATTTAAAATGCTGAAAGACACTGAAAAATTTAATCAGTGTGGGTGGATTAGGTGGTATGTCCATCGTATCTGATTAGATGCAACTCCCCCAAAATATTAGAAGATAAACATTAGTAAAATAATTTAAAACTCATAAATGAGTTCAACAAGGTTGTAGAATACAAGACCAATGTATACAAAGTGAATGGCATTTATATGCCCAATATGGAAATGAGATGACCCCATTGGAAATAAAATTAAGATAACAATTTTTAAGTGTGTGTGTGTGTGGGGGGGGGTATGAATAGGCTTTTCTCCAAGGAAGATCTACACATGGTCCCATGTGCATGCAAAGATCCTCTGGTTCTCAACCTTCCTCATGCCGGGGCCCCTTCACACAGTTTCTCATGTTGTGACCCTCCGACCATCAGATTAAATCCGCTGTTATTTCATCTCTGTCATCTTGCTGCTGTTATGAATTGGGTGACTCCTGTGAAAGGGGCGTTCGATCCCCCCAAGGGGCCGTGACCCAGAGTCTGAGAATCACTGTGCCACATCATTAGTCATCAAGGAAATGCAGATCAAAACCATAAAGAGGTAGCACTTCACACCCGGAAGAAGGGTTCAAATGAAAACAAGAGTAATGAACGGGAGTGCGGACACAGCAAAACAAAGGAATCCTCTTAAGCTGCTGGTGTGAAGGTACCTCAGTGAGGACACTTTGGAAAACAATCTCATTATTTCCAGTGTTACTCTAAACCAGAGCCAGACAGAATGCAGATGCCATCGATGTGATTCTGACTCCCAGCAACCCTTTCTGACAGACCAGAACTGCCCTTATGGCTTTCTGGGACAGAATCTTTACGGACCATGGTAGTTAGATAACTTCGTGTTACCGTAAAGTTATCTAAAAGGGTAAGGGTGCATTTAGCCTGTCAGTCAGGCCGCAGTCTGATGGTGACCCCTTGTGGGCATGGTCTTCTCATAAGGGGGTCCATCATTGGCTCCACACGACCTTGCACCCACTGGCCTGTGACCTTCCTGCATTGGGCACCCTTGCATGTGCTTGCCTGAGTCTGGAGAGGAACTCAGTATCAGATTTTATGGACTTGAGTTGGCCTAAGCAATAAGACAAATGGATACTTGTAGCACTATTATGTATGTCTAAGAAGTGTCTGTCATCCAAATAAAGGACAACTAGAATGTGGGATAACCCTAGAGTGGAGCATTAAAATGAAATTAAGTCCCGATGGACGAGTATGCTACGAGGCAGAAGGGACTGGAAAGCATACTGCCAAGCAAAAGCAAGAAGAAGCAAAAGACTACGTACAATTTCACTTATATGGAATATCCCAAATAAACAAGTCTAAAGCTCTCTGGAGTGAGGGTGGAAGTGGGGAAATTGAGGCTGGTGGCTGAGAGGCCTAGAGTTCTTATTGGGGTGATAAAATATAACAAATGGCTTGTGGTGATGGCTGCACAACTCTGTGGGTAAGCTGTGAAGCCCCGATTATATCCTTCAAGTGAGGAGATTACATGGTATATGCATCACATGTGAGTAACGATGTCACCCTCCCCCCCCCCCAAAGGAAGTGGGAATAAAGATAATTCCAGAGGAGGTGGGGCAGAAACCTAGAGAATGCATGGGGAGTCGCCTAAGCAATAAGACATGCTAAAAGAAGTGCTTTGCGCTGAAGAGAAATCACACAGGGCCCCTTGTACCTACAGAGAGGAAGGGAGAGACGTGGAAATGGTATGTATGTAGGTACATCATAAGAAACCACAGCTATCTATTTCATGAGTTTTCTTAATTTCTCTACAGGATTTGTGACTACTGGAAGCAAACTCTGACCCTGTTGGGTTTACGACCAATCTAGATGGGACATCACCACGGAATGAATTGTTTTTGACAAACCACAGCCCATCAGTGACATCAATTTCCTGTTAGTGACATATCAAAGAATAAAATGAAACATACTTACCAAGATTAAATTAAAGTGGAAGACGCCAGTATAGGTGCTGTTTATGATTTCCAGACTGGGAGCCAATCCTCCTGATGTAAATGTACTTAACATCCTCCCTGAGGAGAACTGCACACCATCGTTTAAGAAATAACATTCGATTGACTTTGAAAAATGAGGGGAAATGAGGCAAAAGACAAGCAAGTGGTAGCAATTAATTTTCTGGAGAGAGGGCATCTTCCTAATCTTATAGGGAAAAGGCACCTGTGGAAAGCAGATGCTTTTAAAGAATTATTTTTCATCTTTCCAGTCTCTAGCTGGAAAAACAACCCTCTTTTAAAAGCACCCTTTCATTACTCAGTAATGTATTATGTCAATGCCTTACTAGCTTTCCAGGGGATTATTTTTAATCGGTTCTGCCACAGACATGCATACAAAGTTATGATGTTTAAGAAACCAAGACTCAAACCCCATGGCACCTCC
The DNA here is from genome assembly GCA_004026705.1 of Nesogale talazaci. Taxonomy (NCBI): domain Eukaryota; kingdom Metazoa; phylum Chordata; class Mammalia; order Afrosoricida; family Tenrecidae; genus Nesogale; species Nesogale talazaci. The sequence continues at coordinate 182,257 of PVJH01001628.1, read as the reverse complement.
TGCTGAAATCACCATTTTACTCAAATCGTTCTGTGTGTCTTAGTAACAAGGGAGGCAAATGGATAAAGGAAAAAAACCAAACCAAAGTGACGCTTCGTACTGCATTTTGTTGGTTCTTTTCCAGTTTGGAGAAGGCATGTGAAAACATAATTTCAAAAACAAATGGTGGCTTTGACTGAAAACCAACATCAAACTGAGAGTAAGGGGACTGTCTATTTAATTCAAGTGGTTTCCCCCAGTTACGGTCAGTATCTTCACTTTTCGTATCTCCGAGATGGACAAACACATTCCCTTCCAAATGAAACAGCCTTCCCGGAGCCAAGCAGCTGCCAAGGACACAAAAGTGAAAAAAGCACAATCCCCCCCTCCCCAAACACACACACACACACACACACACACCTCTGTTGGAACTTACATTCTCCTGGGACCTAGCAAGGAGGCAGGCCCCGTGGGTGAAATGCACAGAGGCATGGATGGACAGAACAGACACAAGAAAGAATGCGGCCCAGGGAGGGAAATCACAAGCACCGGGCTTGGGAAAGAGAGCTGTGATTTTTCATAAGAGCTGCCATTTCCTTTTATCAGGAAAAGGCAATAATAGCACTTACAGAACAGTCCTGCTCACAGAAGATTAAATGGCACCATGAACAAACCACTTTGAACAATGTTTGATACTTGTGAACACTTGACAAATGTGAGCTATTACTGCAACTAATTCTACTAGGAGAACTGTATCGCAGCTCCAAAAAGTGGAGCTTTTGCACTGAGGACATGTGGGAGCATGACCAAGAGTGGTGAAGGAAGCTGATGTTTATGTTATGATGTTTAAGAAACCAAGACTCAAACCCCAACTATCAAAAGATATAGCATCTGGGGTCTTAAAGGCTCAAGCATAAACCAGCCAGCCATCAAGGAGCAACAAAACCCACCATAAAAGAAGCTCACCTGCCTGTGCGATCATGAGATGCTGAAACAATCAGGTATCAGGCATCAAAGAACAAAAATCAAAATCAGTGGACCAATTGACTCCCGATACAATCGCTGAAGACAAATGGATACAGATGCAAACAGAGTAGAAGAAACGATGGTGCCCAGCTACCAAATGATTGACTGTCTGGAGTCTCAAAGACTGGAAGATAATCGAGTCACTATTCAGCGCAGAAACAGCAAAGCCCATATGGAAGAAGCACACCAGCCTGTGTGATCAAGAGGGCCGTAGGGAGCAGGTGTCGAGCATCAAAGACCAAGAACCAAGTCATCACGAATCAGGGGGAAAGCAGGGGGAAAGCATGCAATGCCTAAGGCACTGGCATGTAATTGATTACCACTTTACCGGGGAGTCAAGGGGAGGAGACAGACCAGTCAAGGGACAACAGGGCAGCGACGACGCATACAAGTTTCCTCTAGTTCCTGAAGTCTTCCTCCTCCCAAACATCATGGTCCCCACTCTACCTTACAAATGCAGATGGACTGGAGAAGGTACACTGGTGGAGAGGGGAGCTGGAGATATGGGGAAACCAAGATGGATGAGCTCCTTCGGGCCAGTGGTTAGATTGGAGCTACTGGAAGGGTGGAGAGAAGGTGGGGTGGAGAGAAGGTGGGATAGAGAGATGCAGCCAACTGCAAAGATATACACAGAAGCTCCTATTTGAAAGATGGACATCATAGGAGTGGGTTGGGGAAGAGGTCGGGCAGTGTAAGATATGACAGAACAATAATAATGTATAAAGCATTGAGGGTTGATGGGGAGAGGAGAGCAGGGGAAGAGGGGAGGGATGGAAAAGCCGATGCAGGGGCTCAAGGGAAAAGGTGGATGATTAGAGAACGATAATAGCAGTGGACATGTGAAAGTGCTTGGCACAGTGTGTTTATTTATGTATTGTGAAAAACAATGTACGAGCCCACAATAAAACGATTTTTAATAGAAAAAAAATTTTTAAAAACCCCAAAAAGTGGGTTGTGATTTATTTTTTTAAGAGAACAAGACAGAGGAGTCAGGGAAGTTAGGTAACCTCCTCCAGGAAGGAAGACTGGACACCAACTTGTGGGGTCTGTCTTCCTCTAATGCCCATTCTTTCTCCAGGATATCTAAGCACAGACGTGAAAGCACGTTGGACTTGCTGGGCACTCACTCCACGATTGACTTAAGCTAAAGGAAATCAATACATGGTTGTCATATTGAAAAAAGGACCTGGGAATCTTGTCAAAGAAGGTTTGGGGGGACAGATGTCCCTGCCCTCCCCAAGGGTCTTTCTTGGTTTGTATCCTGTCTGTCATAGATGTTTCAGCCATCTAGACATTTTTCACTTCTTATCATTTTCGTTGGCATTTGCCACCTGTCTGTCCTCAAGTACTTTTCTTTTTGTTTTGCTGATTTTGGTCTTACATCTCATACTATTTGAATCAAAGGAGTCAAATCATCCCCTGATCAGAGTGACAGCTCAATGCGGTCACTGCCATGAAAGGAAAAGGTTAGTTCTCACAGTCATGTGAAGTAAGTTTCTTTCTCTGGCAGGCAACAGTTGTCAGGCCTCAAAAGGGTCAAAATAAATAAGTCTCACAAAAATGAAAGTCTTTACTGACATTCTATTTCTATATCTATGCAGCTATAGATAAATAGAGATATAGCTATAGAGATGGTGAGGAATATCCATATAGCTGTAGAGACAGATGGATTTAGATGTAGAGATATATATCTCTATTTAAGTGGGGAGAAGACATTTAAAAAATCATTTTATTGGGGACCTGGACAATTCTTATCACCATCCATCCATCATCCATCCATCGATCCATCCATCCACTGTGTCAAACCCATCTGTACATTGTTGGAAGAGGCTTTTTTTTTTTAATTGAGCAAACTCACAGGGTATTGAATGGGTATATCAAATATCTTACCTGATTCATGAAATAAAAAGGACAAGATTATTATTTACAGTGAAAATTGTGAGACTTATTTTTTTTTCTTCCCACCTCTCACAAGTTTTTCCACCTATGATAGAGTACACTCTCATCCTTTGGCTATTTTTAGTGGGAAATCCTGGTTTTCCCCGTTTCTGGCCAGATTCTGCTTTATAGAGGTTTTCACAGTCTTTAGAACCCTCTTGCCCCAAAGCCTAGAAGTAGAAGCTGCTGCGTGAATATACATAGTTCAGGGCTATTGGTTGCAGACATGGGCTTGCAAGGGTTGGTAGGAGAGGTGTTGATCGGAGCTCACCAACATGGAGGACCCAAGAAACAACTTGAACATTTTGCTTGCACTTAAGGAATTGCCGCTAGAACAAGCGAAGTATCTCTGGTTGTCATCTGAGTAAAATTAAGAACAAAACACAAACAAACCATAAATGTTTTAGGAAATTGATGGAGGAATTTCCTTGAAAAGACTCATCTTTGAAAAGATAGACAAAATGCTTACTTCAAGTTACTTAATTCTTTAACGTGCAGTTTACTTTACATTCCCCACTCACGCCACAAAGACATACGAAGTTAACCGAGAAACCCTTGATGCTGGGGTGATTTGGCTCTGGAGCTGCAAATGGAATGGTCAGCCACTCTAGCCCCCCAGCAGCCCTGCAAGAGAAGCGACCCCTTTATGGCGATCTGCTCCCATAAAGATTGAGTGCTGCTGTTCAGTGCGTGGACCAAATATCTTTAAAGGATTAAGAATCATAATTGAGTATTTACAATCCAGTTTGCTGCAGATAAAACTGGATTCTTCCACTCACCCTCCTCCTCCTCCTTTTTAAATTATCAGGATACTTTAAAAAAAAATAAGTTTGACTCAGATACCATATGCCTTATGCACCCTGATCAATACCTGATCCTTCAAGAAATGATAACTGAAAATGAGGACACCACAGCAAAGTGTCGATGGTGCCCAGGTATCCCCTGGCACAGCATTTGGGGTTTTAAAAGCTTGCTTTCAAATAAGTTGCCATCTAAATCCACATGGACAAAGCACACCAGCCTGGGCAATCCAAAGAGGACAATAGCAAAATCCAGATATGATGAAGGGAAAAACATCCAAGCTTAATTTGTGAACTCCAATTTGTAAAAGGTTGTGGAGAACAGTGGGAACCCCCCATCCATTCATTTAGATTAAGTTTCTGGCAGATTCCCTCTGGCCACAGTGTGGGGATGTGCACACCTTTTCTATTGTACAGAGATTATTGTAAACTTGACTATGGTGGACGGAACTACAACGCAACACGATACCTGGCCAGTTGACTTCCCTCTGGATTCAACCTGAATTTGCTCTAGGCTCAAATAGTTCTTTTTTATTGCATAACAGAAATTTTCTCTTCGGCTTATTTTAATATTTCTGGCGGCCTTTTCTTTCTTCCTCTTTATTTTTATTTTCTTCTTTCTTTCCTTTCGTGTTTCGTTTCTTATTGTTTCTGCTGCTTCCCGGTTTGTGAGGCACAGAGACAACAACTGATGCAATGGTTTATTGGGGGTTAGGGGTTGGGAACGAGGTTAATCAGGACCCAAATAATGAATGTGGGAATGGGGAGAGTGCACTACAACTGACGCTGTCTATACAACTCTTAAAAAAAAAAAACACCATCACAACTCAACAATGGGAGTGTATGACAGGTGAATTTCATATCAATATATCGACTTAAAAATTCCACAGGCAAGGCCACCATATGTGGGACTTTTGTGTAGTGTGGACACGTGATCAGGAGAGAGCAGTCCCTGGAGGAGAAGACCAAGCTTGGGAAAGCAGAGCGGCAGCGGCAAAGAGGAAGACTGGCGAGGCTTCACCCTTGGCTGCACCCGTGGCCTCAAACAAAAAGACTTGTGCAGCGGGAGCAGGGCGGACAGGGTTTCCTTTGATTGTCTATCAAGTTGCTTTGGGTCAGAACCAACTCAATGGCTCCTACCTACCTCCACAAGCCATGATACAACACGTTCTCTTTTTTCTTTTGGTGAGAAATGAACACCCCTGTCAAAAGGAAGCAACCCGTTGGTGGGTCTCAAGGCAGGGAGTCGCCGAGTCACCCTGTCCACCACCTCTGGGTCCAGGACACACGGCCCAGCCAAGCCCTGTCATTGGCTGACTGTACGGACGTCCTTGGGGAGCTGGGCCTCACACCCCCTGCGACCACAGCCCGAGGACCCACAGCCACAGCCCAAGTGCAAGGGAAGGCGCAGGCGCACAGACACCCGGAAAACAGGTGCCACCTCAACCATTTGGAGCGACCTGCCACCCCCACCCTCCCTCCACGAGGTGGCCTGATACAGCATTTTCAAAAGTCACCCAAGCCCGTACTTGACACCTCCCGGGAGTTGGAGCCTGGAGGAAGAATCGGTGCTCTGAGAGGGAGCTGTTGCTGCAATGGCGACTTCTCGGCTCGGGAGCGAGAGTGGCTGGGGGAAGACCTCATCTCCTTACTTGAGTCTGGGCCAAGAGGCTTTGGAGGGGACTCCTCGGAAATGTAACATCTGTCCTTGGTGGTCTGGGGTGGGAGGAGGATTCGGTGGGTGGAGAGACCCGGGGCTGCATTGACAGAAGGAGGGGGCTGTGGCGGGAGTTCTGCACAGTCGATGTTTGCTGCACCAAGAGATGTGTGGCTGCTGCCTGTGCCGGGCTGAGAGAGAACCAGCAGTGGGCCATCGCAGCTTCTGTGCCCCAAGACCTCTCAAGTGGCAGCTGGCCATTGGCAGAAGGCATCAGAAGGTATGGCGTTTTTTTGTTTGTTTGTTTGTTTTGTTTTTGTCTTTAGGAACCAGGGGAGACAAAGAAGCCTTTGTCCACGTTAACTGTAGATGAGTGAGTGCCACTCATGCTCTATGGAGGAAGGATTTAGGCAAGAGTTGAGGGGACTGTGAGTCAGCTTTAAACATCTGCTGAATGATCCCAAAGTGCTGGTGTCAGACCCTTCACCTCAGAATCTGGTAGGAACTATTTCACTCCCCTGGACTTCTCCTTCCCTGCCCAGACAGAACCTGGGAACAGATGGGTCAAATTCTCAGGGTTAACAGCAAACTAGTGAAAAAGAACCTACGCACTTCATGGGTAAAGTGACCAGACGTCCCACTTTTTAACAATTTGTCTGCATCCCGTGGCGTTTTAAAATGAAATAAATATATCACAATACTATTTTTGTGTTCTATGAACATTTTTTTGTTGCTCCATATAGACCAAATTTTAAATTCAGAACCCGCCCCCCTCTCCTCCCGTCAATGGTGCCCCACTGGTCACTTTATGCATGGGGGAAAGGAAAAGTGCATCTTAACCCTTCTTCCTTAACTATAATCTTCTCACCTGCACACACCAAGAGAGAGGACAGGAAGAAGCTTCCGTTATAAAACAAGAGGTGCGTCTTGGCCAGTACCTGGGCTTGGACATTTTAGTTACAAGTACAACGTGAGGCATTTGTCATTTGAAACGATGAGAGACCTGTTTGAATCACCTGAATATAAGCTGAGAAGTCATGGGTCCAATCAACACATTCATTCAGGGAAAGGAGCAATCAGTTCCACATCACGGTTCTTAGGTGTCATGCAACTGTGTGGCTTCTCACTTTGTTTTCTTCTCATGTTGAGTGTTACACCATCGGCAAGTTCGAGGCCCCCCACGGTCAGTTCCATCTGTATCATTAGAGTCAAGTTTCGTTTGAGGAGGCAGCTCTTAGTCAGTCGTACTCTGTGTGTCTTCTAGCCAGAGGGGCTCATCATCTGGTGCCACATTGGACTATACTGCTGCTCCTGAGGGTGTCAGTGGTGGATCCCGTAGAGGCGCACCGCTTCCTCCTCCCTCCTCGTCGGCTATTTGTCTGGATCCAGTGACACCTGCCCACCTAGTGTAATCCTGCTGGTATTTGACACACTGGTGGTTTGGCTTCCAGCATCCCTGCCACACACAAGCTGACAGATGAGGAGTTTGTCTATTAACTGGGGATGGAGAAATACTACTTAGAGCACAAGCAGCTTCGTGTCGTATATTTAAATGGGAAGCAAAAAACATTTCTCCCCCTTTTGTCTCTGCATGTCTATCGAGATAAGATAAGCGGGATCGACAATCTGGAGGAGAAAACAACGGGACCGACAATTCCTGGGGGACACGGGAGAAGGGGAAACAGGGGAAAGGAAGTGGGTGTTAATAAACGCAGGGGCAAGGGAACAGCAAGTGATCTAAAGTTGATGGCAAGGAGGATATAGGATGTCTGGTAGGGCTTAATCCGGGGCAATGTAACTGAGAGGAATTACTGAAACCTGAATATTGGCTGAACATAACAATGAGACAAGAGGAAAGTTAAAGGTAATAGAGAAGAGAACTAGGAGGCAAATGGGCATTTATAGAGGTCTGAGTGCAAGCATGTACATATGTAAATATGTTGACATATAATGATAGAGAAATATATAGATGTTCATATATTTATATGTTAAATATTAAGGTAGCAGATGGACAGTGGGCCTCTACTTAAGTTCTCCCTCAATGCAAGAATGCTTTGTTCTAATAACCTAGCATTCCACGATGCATAGCTTCCCAGCACAGTTGCTGAAGACAAAATGGGTGCATAAGAAAATACAGTGAAGAAAGCTAATGGTGTCCAGCTATCAAAAGATATAGCATCTGGGATCTTAAAGGCTTAAAGATAAACAAGTAGCCTTCTAGCTGAGAAGCAACAAAGTCCACATGGAAGAAGCACAACAGCCTGTGTGATCATCAGATGTCAATGGGATCAGCTATCAGGCGTTATACTGATACTGAGGGAGAAGGTAGAGGGGAGACCCAAAGACTGTCTATAGACAATTGGGCTTCCCCTTACAGAAGGGTCACAAGGAAGAGATGAGCCAGTCAGGGTTCAATATAGCATCAAGAAAACATACAACTTCCCTTCTGTTTTTTTTTTTTTTTAGTTTTTTAGGCATCACTGCCCTCTGGTGGTGGGAGTAGGAGGCCCAGCCTTTGCTCCTTTGGAACTGGAATTGAACCCCCATCCCAATGGGCCGCAGTCCCGTGCACAACCACTACGCCAGCGGGGCTCAGCCCCCTTTCCTTCCGTTTTTTAAATGCTTCCTCTCCCTACTATCATGACCTCAATGATCCCTCACAAATATGGCCAGATAAGAGCATGCACATAGGTACATGTAAGATCTGGATACACAGGGAGTTCAGGACAGATAAATCCTTCAGGATCAATATAGTGAGAGTAGCAATACCAGGAGGGTAAGAGTAAGGTGGGAGGAGAAAATGGGAACTGATCACCATGATCTACATATACCCCCCCTCCCAGGGAGACAGACCACAGAAAAGTGGGTGAAGGAAGACATCAGTCAGTTTATGACATGATAAATTTTTTTTATAAATTATTAAAGGTTTATGAGGGAGAGAGCATGAAAGGGGGAAAAAATGAGGAGCCAATACTAAGGGCCCAAATAGAAAGAAAATATTTTGAAATTAGGATGGCAACAAATGTGCTTGGCACGATGGATGTGTGGACTATGATAAGAGCTGTACAAGCCCCCAACAAAATGATGTTTTTAAAGTGCTCAAATTTGAACCCTTTAAAAATTGGGGTGCAGAATTTTCTTACGTGACATACATCTTCCAATAGAAGAGTTTTAATGGTGTTCAGAATGATGTTTAAAAGGAAAAGAAGACCTGGAACTCATTAATATACAAAAGAAGGAAACAGTAAATTTTTTCAATAAAAAATCTTTGCAGAAGTAGTAGGTGGAATGGAAGATAAGCATCATGATTTATTAAGTTAAGCCAATATACTCTTCCTTATATTCAATCCCAATGCTCTCACCAAACATCTATTTTAACTATTTTTTAAATTAGAGCAGAGTTTTATGCTAGTGAGGAGACTAATCTCTAATTATTTTTCATCCATTTGTAAGTTCTTTAAATATAGCCTTATAAGGAATCTAACAGTAGTACATGAAGATGGCTTATAAATTGATATGCAATTTGACTGGGGAAGCAAGTTCAACATATTTTTTTTTCTATGAAGGGGGTATGGTTCCCCCTCCGCCCACAAACTAACGACTTGATGCAAGCTAATGTGGTGGTCTGTCTCTGTGGTCCTCTCTGCAATCCACGTCACATGTGGTTAAGTACCATGGGGTCAGTTTCAACTCACAGTGACCTGTGCACAACTGGACAGCACACTGCATGGCATGGTCCTACCTGTCCTCACAACTGTTCCTACGCCTGAACCCGTCGACGTCACTTCATCTTGGTAAGGGCCTTCCTCTTTTTCCCCACCCTGCCACTTTACCAAACATGAGGTCCTTCTCCAGAGTCTAGTCTCTGCTGACAATACGCCCAGAGAATGTGAGACGAAGTCTCGCCATCCTTGCCTCTAAGGAGCCCTCTGATCTATCTTCTTCCAAAACAGGTCAGTTTGTCTTTCAGCGGTCCATGGTACTTTTCAATATTCTTCCCTACCACCACCACAAGTCAGTCTTCCTGATTCAATATCCAGCTTTCACATATGTAAGATGCAATGGAGAATACCATGATTCAGGTCAGGCACACCTTACTCTCAAAGGAACTCCCTTGCTCGTCAATACTCTAAAGAGGTCTTGAGCAACAGAGCGACCCAATGCAAGACGTCTTTTGATCTCTTCACTGCTGCTTCCATGAATATGGATTGTGGATCCAAGGCCAAATCCTTGACACCTTCAAACCTTCCTCCATTTATCATGATGTGACCTGTCGGTAGAACTGCGAGGCTTCACGTCTTCCTTACATTGTGTTGTCATCCCTACGGAAGGCTACCATCCTTCACCTTCATCAGTAGTACTTCACGTCTTCATGTCCTCCTGATTTTCAGCGCACAACGTTGTGTCGTCGACATATCACAGGTTGTATATAATCCAACACAATCCTGATGCTGTACTCTTCTGCCTAGCACCCAGCTTTTCTGGTGATTTGCTCAGCATATCATTGAGCACGTACAGGGAGAAGATACAAATTTGATGCACATCATGTAGCATTCCCTTGTTCTGTTCACACAAGTGCCTCTTGATCCACATGCAACTTCCTCACGAGCACCAGGCTAGCCACAGTTTATTATGGCCCACCTCGTTGAATGTTTTTACATAGTCAATGACATACAAGTAAATCTCTTTCTGGCATTCTCTGCTTCGAGTCAAGATTCATCTGACATCAGCACTACAATTCTCTGTTCTACGCCCTCTTCTAAATCTGGCCTGCACTGGCAATTTCCTGTCGGTGTACTGCTATGATTACTGTTGGATGAGCTTAAGCAATATTTTATTTGCATGTGACATTAATAATATTGTTCTATAGCTCGAGCATTCTGCTGGACCACCTTTCTTTGGAATGGTTACAAATATAGAACTCTTCCAGTCAGTTGGCCAAGTACCTCATCTTGCCAATTTCCTGGGGAAGACCAGTGAGTGCTTTCAGTGCTGCTTCAGTTTGCTGAGATATTTCAATAGCTATTCAGTTAATTCCTGAAAGTTTGTTTTTTGGCTAATGCTTTAAGTGCAGCCTTAACTACTTCTTTCAACAACATGGGTTCTTGCTTATATGCTACCCCCTGAAATAGTTAACTGTCAACTAATTCTTCTGGGTACAGTGACTCTGTATTCTTTCCATCTTCTCTGGATGCTTCTTTCTTCATTCAATATTTTGCCTATCGAATCTTTCAAACTTGCAATTCAAAGTTTGACTATTTCTTGCATTTTCCCAGTTTCAGAAATGCTGAGTGAGTCCATCCCTTTGGTTTTCTAGTTCTAGGTCCTTGTACCTTTGTTATACTATTTGACTTTGTCTTTTTGAGCTGCTTTTTGAAATCTTCTATTCAGCCCTTGACTTCATCTTTTCTCCCGTTTGGATGAGCTTAAGCAATATTTTACTTCCATGTGACATCAGTAATATTGTCCTATTGCTTGATCTTTCTGCTGGGCCACCTTTCTTTGGAATGGGTACAAATATGGATCTCAATATGGACCTTTAGCTACTCAATGATTAAGAGCAAGTTTCAGAGTCTCTTCTTCTTCTTTTTTTGTTTTGTTTTGTTTTTTGGGCATCACTGCCCTCTGGTGTAGGAGTAGGAGACCCCTCTGGGAGTAGGACACCCAGCCTTTGCTCCTGTGGTGCCGCTGCTGGAATTGAACCTCCTTCTCAGTGGGCCGCAGTCCCACACACAACCACTCCGCCACTGGGGCTCAGCCCCCAGAGTCTCTACTGACACCCACTTTAAATCTTTTCCTTTTCTTTCTTTCGTCTCTTTTTATTGACTTTTTGCTTTCTTCATGATAGAGTCTTGATGACTTCCCAGCAGCTCATCAGGTCTTCCTGAGTGCCATGAGTATTCAACACATCAAATCTACTCTAGCGATGTTCCCGACGTGGGGGCCATTTTCCATCATGCTTCCATAGCAATGCTCATAAGTGATAGCGGTAATATGTCATCATTCTACCCAATTATCTCCAATGGCCTCCCAATGAATGTCATAAAGTCCCTTAGCCTGACATTCAAGGAGCTCCACCGTATCTTCCGATGTATTTTCCCAAAGTACTTGAATTCCTTTGTTAAGTCAAGCTATCAACCACTCCTCTTAAGCACTCTCTGACTTTCTGCTCCCCAACTTTGTTCACTTTCTTGAAACTGTTTTAACGTCACTGTGGTGGTCATGTGCTTATGTTAATTTTATGATTGAAATGTAGGGGTGGGGTCTGGCCTGTTCATCTGGAGATAGCCATTGAGTGGCCAATGAGGCTTCTGTGTGGACATGGCTTTCTCCTGGGACTTCTGGGAGGTCTCGCGATATTTCCCTTGTGGAGATAAGAAGCTATCTCCCCAGTTGTTGGGAGTTAGTTTCAGAGACGATGAATCACAGACAAGACAAGATGGCAGCGTCCAAGAAGCTAAAGGAGCTGGAGGAGAAGCCATATGGCTTAGCCCTGATGGAGCCAGACCTCTGAAGCTTGGGCGGCCACATGGAGACCTCTGCCAGCAATGAATTGCTTCTGCTGTTGATGGACCCTGAACCTTGGAAGTGAGGAGCCACATGGAGACCCCTGCGAGCACTGGGATTCTGTACCCACTGACCTGTGACTTCGTGAGTCGGAAGGAGACATTATAGACTGATTTCGGGCATATGGGTTAATATCAGACTTTGAACTGGACTGGGCTCAATGTCCTGTTCCTCTTGTATATAAACCTTTTCCCTACATCTATGTGCTTGTCTATGAAATTTTTTCCTCTAGCCTACCCGGACTAACACATTCACATTCACAAATAGACTTTCCATATTTGCATATCCACACATGACCAAGAATAGTCTTGTTATCAAACAGAGTACACTGGAAACTGGATTAATGCAGCTGTAATTAGGTTAAAATATATCACCTTATCATTTGTTCTCCCTTCTAACCCATTTTTAATTTGACCTGGATTTTAATACTTTCTTTTCAACTGAAGCTTTTCTCTGTTTTATTCTGTGTATGCTTTGCTGTATCTGAAATCCAGGACAGAGAGAAATACATACAGACAGCAAGTGCCTTAACAGTTTCTTAGGGTTATGGCCAGAAATTTGGGAGAGATGGGGAGCTTAGCATAATGAATATGAGAATAATGAGAACATTCAAAGATTGATTACAGTGATGCCTGCACAGCTTCTGAAGATCTGATTCACATGTCATGTGACTCAATGGGTTAGTAATAATAATTCAAGTAGACCATTGATTTATATGATCTGTGAATTATTTTAAATAAAAAAGTTCTACTTATTTTAAAACTAAACTAAACAATAAAAATACCAATGCAAATACCTTCATTTACAATTTGGTGACATTGATTACATTCTTTGAGTTATGTAACCCTCCCACTTTTCTGAGTTATCCTACTTCACGAATTCATTGCCTCATAAGGTTTCTATCTAATCTTTCTAGTTATTCTTATCAATTACATTTTTATGGATAATATCAGCAGCATCTGTCACTCTAGGTTCTCTTAAATAATTATTTTGTTGTTTTTTTGCTTTCTTTTTTCAAAAAAAAATTTGGTACAAATTACACCCATATTTATACTGAATAACTTTTACCAGTTAAGCATTCCCTTCTGCCTTCTGCCTCAGACTTCTCTTATCTTGGCTCTTTCTTATCTCATTCTGTGTATTATTCTCACCTCTAGTTCATTGACCAACTACATTTCCAGTCTGCTTCTTCACTGTCTTCTCCTTCTTCCACCAATACTGATTCCATGTTCTCTGGGTGTCATCACCCTTTCCAAAATGTCCTCTATCCTCCCCTTGTCTATTCCCTCTGGTGGGTTGGCCACATCTAGCCCACATTTTATCTTAGTAAAGAGACATTTACTGGAGCACAGTCATGTTCACTCATTTTTTTTAAAAAAAGGAAAAGAAAGAAAGCTTTGAATGCTCTGTAAGCATTAAATAAACTTTAAATTGTCCATGTCTTATAATTGATAAAATACCACAAGAGAAAAGTCTCAGTGTGCACACAAAACAACAATAGGTTTACAATGATATTATTCGAAATCTCAGGATTGGAGTCTAATAAATCATACCTGGGAAGAAATTAGAAGATAAAGGTGCCCTAAGAGACATATATTTTAAGTGTAAATGAGGTTGAACCCCTGTAGAGAATGAGTGAGTGTGTAAAACTTACCTTCCTCATCCAGAGGTCCCGAAAAGACAAACTTTTGGAAACCTAGGATCACAATACACCGAAGTGGAAGCTCCATCTGTTGGAATAAAGAATAATTATTTTCATTCAATTAACCTCAATATACATATTTTTTGTTTCTTTGGCTATAAACACAAAGGAGTCAAGAAATAATCTCTTCCTTGAAGTTCAAAATATTTCCCATTATGTGACCAACACAGGCAACATAAAAGTGGACCAGGATTTACAATTATACCCTAATTGATATTAAAACTCTTCATAAAAATTGGATTTTCAAATTGGTGGGGAAAAGACTTCAGCGAAGGTTTTTCGGCTTTGTAGGTAAATATTGTACAGGTAGGTTGATATTTTTACGTATCATCAAGTCATTTCCCAATAACAGGACAACAGAATGAAACACTGCCTGGTCCTGATCCCTCTGCATAGGTGTGATGGTTGGGCTCGCAAAGGCAGCCACTCTGTCAATCCATCTTCTCGGGTGGTCTTCCTCATTGCTATGACCCTTCTATGTTACCGAGTACAATGTCTTTCTCTCGGCATGGTCTCCCTGATAACCTGCCAAAAGTACCTGAGACACCAGTTCAGTTACGATTGGTTATTTATCTGCATGAAGCATGACCTGACTCGACACACACCTGGAAGATGATTCCACAATGACTATAACTGATACGCTGCCTGCTCTGATTTGGACAGTGAACATTCTTCACGTGAGTCCTGGCAACCCGGCGTTATCCTTGATGGGTCAAAAACAAAAGACCCTGGCCACTCTTTAGACAGGCCACTGCTCAAGCTTGTGTGTGCAGAGAGACTCTTGAAGGATGAGGTGAGATTGCCTACAGACAAAAGCAGTCTGGTTCCCATGGTGGATCTCTCACACTCGGTGCTCTTTTCTGTAATGCATGGGCAGACAGCCTTGGTAGGTCTTGTCTCCATAGGACTTGGGTGGGTGGGGGTGGGGGAAGGCCTTGGAACAAATGAGCATCAAGCTGACACTCTGACTGCAGCTTTTGCTGTGAATGGCATAGTGGTGAGAAATGGGGCTGTTCACCAGCAGGGCAGCAGCTTGAAACCACCATCCACTCCAAGGGCGGAAAAGAAGAGGGCTCTCTACTCCTGTAAAGAGTCTCAGAGAGGGGCTGAGCCCCAGTGGCGTTAAGTGGTTGAGTGCAGGACTGCGGCCCACAGGCCCGCTGGTTCAAATCTCAGCGGCGGCTCTCAGGAGCGGCACGGGGGCGCTCCCACGATGCAGTGAGGCCAACAAAAAAAAGAAGTGTCTTGGACACTCACAGGGGCAGTGCTACCCTGTCCTGTTGGGTCCCAATGAGTCAGCCTCGACTTCAGGGAATGGGTTTGCTTTTGGAAATAATGCCCTTTGTCTCTGACCTAGGAGTTTTGTCTTTTGGCAGCATTCCCCAAAGAGCAATAGATGACTCTGCCAGTTTGCAAGTAAGACTAAAATCTCACAGCCTGTTCAACGCTTAACCACTGACTTGAAAATGGAGCTCACGGTTGTCTGCCCTCCAATATGGCTTGCTTGGCTAAATACATTTAATCCTCGATGGGAAGCTCAGACATTAGTTAAATGTCTGAATTCGCCATTCTCACAAGATTGTTGGGTGTGGGAGGGAGGGACGGTTTTGTTTCGGAAATTCACATTTAATCATTTGAGAAAGCAGCCTGTTCTCACAAGAGGAAACAAATGACAATAAAAATGACACCAGCAGGACTGTAGCTGCAACTTGGGGAGTGAGATATGCCTGACCAGAGCACATGAGAACAAATGAAGGGGGAGGAAGAGAGAATGGAGTGCATCCTGGCCCACCGAGCCTTCAGAACGGCCGGTGCACAAAGAGGATCATATGGCCGGCCCCACTATAAAGTACGGCTATCCTCGCTGACCTAAGGCCTTTTGAGGTCAACAATGGAGAAACGGGGTCAGGATTATACCCTGCCTGACCCAACCACCCATGGCAAAACACTAAAGGTGTGCAACAGAGCATGGAGCTCCAGATGGAGTGCCAAGGATATACTTTGGGGCCAGGTTGTGGCACCCCATCCAACTCAACCAGGGGGCACTCCTGGATGTCAATGAACAGACCTTGAACTATTTATAGGTTTTTATATTACTATTATTTTTTCATATATATATATGACATTGAGGTTTTTTTGTTGTTATCATTGTTTTATTTTCTTTGGTTGCTTCATTTTAGGATGTTTTTTGGTATATTTTGCTGGTCTATCTAGGTAAGATAGGCTGGGTGAACAGTCTGGAGGTGAAAATGATGGGATTCATGGTTCTGGGGGAGGACATGGGAGATGGGAAGGAGGGGGAAAGGAGGTGGTGTTGACCATCCCAGGGATAAGGGAACAGTAAGTGATTCAAAATCAGTTACAAGGTGGATGTGAGAGCTTCAATAGGAATTGATGAAGAGTAATGTAGCAGAGAGAAAATACTGAAACTCAAATGGAGGCTGAGCATGATAGTGGGACAAGAGGAACGTAAAAGGAAATATAGGAAATAACTGGGGGGTAAAGGGCATTTATAGTGGTCTAAATACAGGCATTTATGGAGGTGCATATTTATATATGACGATGAGGAAATAGATCAATGTGCATATACTTATAGGGTAGTATTAGGACAGTAGATGGGCATTGGACCTCCAATCAAGTACTTCCTCAGCACAAGAACATTTTGTGCTATTAAATTGGCATTCCATGATGTTCACCTTCTTAACACAATCACTGAAGACAAATGTGTGCATAAGCAAAGGTGGTGAAGAAAGCTGATGGTGCCTGGCTATCAAAAGATGCAGTGTCTGGGGTCTTAAAGGCTTGAAAGTAAGCAAGCAGCCATCTAGCTCAGAAGCAACAAAGTCCACATGGAAGAAGCACACCAGCTTTTGGGACCATGAGGTATCAAAGGGATCAGTTATCAGGCTTCAAGAACTAAAAATCATAACATTGTGTGCTCACTTTCCTGATGTGATTACTGACAACAAATGTGTGCGGAAGCAAATGTGGTGAAGAAAACTGATGGTGCCCGGCTATCAAAAGATATAGCATCTGGGGTCTTAAAGGCTTGAGGGTAAACAAGCGGCCATCCAGCTCAGAAGCAACAAAGCCCACATGGAAGAAGCACACCAGCCTGTGTGACCACAAGGTGTCCAAGGGGTCCAGTATCAAGCACTAAGGAACTAAAAATTGTGTCATTGTAAATGAGGGGGAGTGCAGATTGGGCACCCTAAACCCATCAATAGGTGAAGCGACATCCTCTTACAGGGGCTTGTGGGGAGGAGATGAGCCAGTCAGGATGCAGTGTGGTAGTGATGAAATATGCAACTTTTCTTTCATTTTCAAATGCTCCCATCCACCCACTATCATGATCCCAAGTCTGGCTAGACCAGGGGAGTCAGAAACATGGGAAATTTAGGATAGATGATCCCTCAGGACCAGTGATGGGAGTGGTGATACTGCGAGGGTGGAGGGAAGGTGGAATAGAAAAGGGGAACCAATTTCAGGGATCTACATATAACCTCCTCTCTGGAGCATGGACAACAGGGAAGTGAGTAAAGGGACACATTGGACAGTGTATGAAAAGAAAAATTAATAACAATGTGCAAATTATTAAGAGTTCATGTGGGAGGGGGGAGCAAGGGGAACTATATGGTGCTCGTACTGGAACCCTAAGTGAAGGGATGATGTTTTGAAAGTGATGATGGCAACAAGCATGTAAATGTGGTCTGCATACAATTGATGCATGTATAGATCGTGATGGGAGTTGTATGAGGCCCCAGTAAAATGATTCCTTAAAAAAAAGGGAGGGGGAAAGAGGAGCTTATACCAAGGACTCAAGTGGAAAATATTTGGGAATGAATATGGCAACATGTGTACAAACATGTTTGAAACAAATGATGTATTGAATGTTATAAGAGCTGCAAGAGCCCCTTTGGGAAAAAATGATACCAGCAGGATTTTATGTTCAATTGTAATTTTTATGCAAGAATAAATTTAACATTAATAGAGACATTATGAACAATAGGAAGAGCTACACCTTTCACCCTCAAATTCATTTATCAAAAAAACAGAAAGAAGAGAAGGGACATATTGTTTTTTTTTTTGTTTTTTTTTTTGTGGACCTCACTGCCTCTGGTGGTCGTGGGCGCTACCCAGTGTTGCTCCTGAGAGTCGCTGTTGGATTTGAACCACCAAGCCCGCGGGCCGCAGTCCCCCACTCATCCACTTACGTCACTGGGGCTCAGCCCCCAAAAGGGACATATTACAGCCATTCTACATGCATCTTGAGTTGCAGTCAACTTGATGCAGACAGTGAGTTTGAGTTAATCAATCAGTAACCTCTAAAGGTTACATATCCGGTTTTTAAATAAAATTTTTAAAAATCTTCAGTTTTAAAATAAAAGTATAAAACCAAAGAACAATGCACTGCAGTCTGTCTATACTTGTTTTTTGTTTTAAATGGACAAACTTTTAAAATAATGCTCTAGCCACAAAACTCTTATGCTACATTTTAAAAATTCAAATTAAATGCCATTTATTATAATGTCACCATTATAAGGATCCACTGGTTTTCCTCACCCATGCTTCCTTGACTTCGTTCTAAGTAAGTTCCGATTCAGTTCTCTCAGATTAACATAAGAGGAGCTCTAATTTCACTTGAGTGGCTTAGCCCATAGCCACTTTGCCCAAGAAACTAAAACCTAACTTTGAAAGGTTTTTAAATGCTTTTGGTAAGGAAAGGGAGTCCAAGTGAGCAAATTTCAAGAGAAAGACTGTCAGGAAGTGAGCTGCAACTTTACCACAGACTGCATGTCCCCTTCATCTTATAATTTAGCCTTTGTCTATTTAATTTAATTTATAGTGGACACAGAAGACCTTCCAGTGACATGGTCAAAATGCAGAGAGTGGGGCTGAGCCCCGGTGGCATAAGTGGTTGAGTGCGGGGCTGCAGCCTGCGGGCTTGGCGGTTCCAATCCAGCGGCGGCTCTCAGGAGCGGCACTGGGTAGCGCCCACGACCACCAGAGGCAGTGATGCCCACAAAAAAACAAAAAGCAAAAAAAATGCAGAGAGTGCTGGATTTGGAACCATGGTCTCCTGACTCCATGGGTCTCATTAACATGCTCTGAGGAAGCTACAAAACTAAACCTTAAACGTTCAAAGATATTCAATTCATGGTTACATTTACCCCCGTCACCCAAACTGATACATTTGCCCACTGGCATTCTATTACTCCGTAGAAACTCACGCTTCTCATTTTCCTTCGTATGACAACTTTTGATAGCCCGTGTCCCCTTCTGACAGCCGGTCACCCATGGCAACAGACAAGGTCTGGGTTCTCCGAGCTTTGATCCACGACTAGTGGACTGAATTTCTCTGAATTCAGTAAAATAGGATGATGACAAGCCAGTCAGGGTGAAGTGTAACAATAATGAAATAGTGCGCGGGACTGCGGCCCATTGGGTTGGAGGTTCAAATCCAGCAGCAAGGCTGGGCCTCCTACTCCCACCACCAAAGGGCAGTGATGCCACAAAAACACAAAACCAAAAACAAAACCAAAAAAAGAACTTATCTATAACACCAAGAGGTTATAGGTATCCAACCTTAGGGCTGAGCCCCGGTGGTATAGTGGTTGTGCGCGGGACTGTGGCCCACTGGGACGGAGGTTCAATTCCAGCAGAGGAGCTGGGCCTCCTACTCCCACCACCAGAGGGTGGTGATGCCCCCCCCACCAAAAAAAGCAAAAACAATAATGAAATATACAACTTTCCTCTAGTTTTTTAATGCTTACTTCCCTGACACCCCCCCCCCCCATGATCCCCATTCTACTTTACAAATCCGGCTAGACCCAAGGATGTACACTGGTACAGATAAGAACCAGAGACATTGGGGAATCCAGGACAGATGATGCCTTCAGGACCAGTGGTGAGAGTGGCAATACCGGGAGGGTGGAGGGAAGGTGGGGTAGAAAGGAGGAACCAATCACAAAGATTTACATATGTCCCCCTCCCCAGGGAAACGACAATAGAAAAGAGTGAAGGTAGACCTTAGACAGTGTAAAAAATAAAAAAATAATAGTAATTTATAAATTATCAAGGGTTTGTGAGGGAGGGAGTGGGGGGGGAGGGAGGAGAAAAATGAGGAGCTGATACCAAGGGCTCAAGTAGAAAGCAAATGTTTTGAGAATGATGAGGGCAACAAATGTACAAATGTGCTTGACACAATGGGTGGATGTATGGATTGTGATGAGTTGTAACAGCCCCCAATAAAAAGACCTTTTAAACATTTAGGATGATCCCTCATTAGGATTTCACAGACTCATTCTAAGAATGACATGCACATGTACAACATTGAAAAGAATGAACCCTTGGGTCAATACGAGTCCTGACTAATTTCTGTTTACACTGCAACAAGGTCCATCTTGCCCTCACCCTCCCCTCTACCCCCCAAGCAGTTACATTTCCCACTCTTATTATTCTCACCTAATTATTATGAGTTTCATGTCAGATTGTCAGATACTCGTCAAATGTCCAGGCATTTTCTCTTCTGTGGCATCAATTAAACTTTGAGAATGACCCAAAGACATAACGGCTGCCTCTCTCTGGCGGGTTTGTTTGTAGTCACTCCATGAGCATAGAGAAGCGACTACCTTTTAAAGTCATATCATGGAAAGAACAAAACCCAATAAATCCTCAGAGAACCCAGAGCCTAGCAGTCCATATTGAGCCATCAGGACAAAGAAGAACTGCTCCGAGAGAGGTTTAAGGTCGTAAGAAAATCTTTATGACATCTTTCTCCCACGAAGGAGCCAAGTGAATTCTAACCATGGACCTTTCGATGAGCAACCGAGCTTGCAGGTCAACAGCACATGCCAACAACCCAACCAAACTCCCTGCCACCGCAGAGATGCCGGTGCAGAGCGCCCCAGAGGACGGGGCAGAACCTCCCCGGTGGGTTTCCAAAACCATAACTTATCTACGGAGTAGGAAGTCCCCTCCTGCCCCTGTGGAGCGGTGGGTAGTTTTGAACAGCGGGCCCTGTGGTTAGGCAGCCCAGTGTGTACCACGCACGATGCCGCTGTGGCCCGTATTACCGTGCCAGAGCCCTTCTGTTCCTCTTTCTTACTTTAGTTCCCGCTTCAGAGGATGCCCCTTAGGGGTGCCTTTCTTTGAACACCGTCCAACCTTCCTTCAGGCTGAGGAAGGAGACCCAAAGTCAGAATTCTGAGTTGTCCGTTTACCGGTTTAGCCTGCAGACGCAGCCAATCAGCTGCTGCCAAGAACACAGAGCTGCTTTGGAAATCTAAGGGACCGCCTGATAGAATTTCCAATTAACTGCCTCCTCAGGACACCAAAGGGCATCTAGGGTCTTTCAAAGCCAACGACTTGTGCATGCTCTACAAGCCTACCTTTCGAAACATCCCCTTCATCCAGGGAGCTCCCGAACCTCTGCGCCACCCCAGCCCCCCACCTGCCGTGACTCCAAGGCACCCTACTGAGATGACCTGAGCGGCCCAGGAGAAATGCATCTGCTGAAGGGACCACCAACACGATGTACAATGAAGGCTGGGAGATGACAGACTGTCAACAGGCACTTAAAAATTTCCCTTACAAAAAATACGAAAGCCCTTATTGACTGGAGAAGGAAGGTGAGAATGAACTGGATATACGTGGGAAAATGGATTCAGATGTCACCCATTATCCACAGCCACTGCTGTCTGAATGGGCTTGTTACCCAGAAATGAACCTTCCTGGTTTGCTTGATGCACTGACTAGCCAGCAATGGCCACAGTGATCACAAGATCCATGTAACACCCACGTTGGGAAACATACCTGGTGTCTGAGTTGAGGACGAGCCTGTGTGCAGTTACTTTCCTTCCATCTTCTCAGGGGACTGCAGAGGTGGTGATGGGAGCCTGTGTCTGGAAACCAGTCACCATGTCCTTCTTTGGGGCAGCGCTGAGAAGCTGTTCTTCACAGCTGTTCTTCACAGCACAAGATCAATGCCTTCACACAGCTGCAGGGAAGCACTGACAGCCGGGAGAACGTGATGAAGCTGGGTCCTCACTTGCCTCCACCTGGTGTTTCCTCTTCAG
Source organism: Nesogale talazaci (assembly GCA_004026705.1). Classification (NCBI taxonomy): domain Eukaryota; kingdom Metazoa; phylum Chordata; class Mammalia; order Afrosoricida; family Tenrecidae; genus Nesogale; species Nesogale talazaci. Next base: position 160,510 of record PVJH01001628.1, on the reverse strand, counting down.
TTTAAGGATCCGTGTCCTCCCACCTCCCTAAGAGTAGAGTAGGGTCTGTGGGTTAGGCTGGGTTGACTAGAGAAACAAATCCAGAGGCACTCATAAGAGAGAAAATTATTTCAAGTAATTAGGCATCAGTGAAACATCTCACTCCAGTCCAGAGTGAGACAAGTCCATAAGTCTGATATTAGCCCACATGTCCGATACCAGTCTATAAATTCCTGTTCAGACGCATGCAACACAAGCAATGACGCCGAATGCAGGAAGACCACAGGCCTGTGGGTGGAAAGTCCTGTGGATCCAGTGGCAGTGGAAGCATTTCAGTACTCTGGCTGCCATCCGCGTGACTCCATGTACTTGTCAACAGGAAGACAAAGCAGAGAGAGAATATGTCCTGCCTCCAAGGAGGAAGAGGAAACTCCCAGAATCCTCATGAGTAAGCCACACCCATAAGGAGGCCTCAATTAGGCTTTGACCTGATTGACAGGCTACACTCCCCACCGATACATGATTTATCAAGTTGACGTGAGATTATGTAACCACCACGGTCTACTTTCAGATTCACTCACTTATTCACTCACTGCCATCCCATCCATTCCAACTCAGTACACTGCAGCAGAGTAGAACTGTCCTCGGTGGGTTTCAAGGCTATACATTTTTAGGAGAACAAAAGCCTCCATTTTCTCCGGTGGGGTCACTGGTGTGTTTGACCCATCCACCTTGCGATAAGCAGTCCAAAATCTAACCCATTATGATACCAGAACTCTCTTTGCAGTCACAACCACTGATGAATTACACCTCATGTGCAGGAGACACAAAAAGAATTGTGTGCTGGAATCAAAACCCACTGAAAATGAGTTTACAACTTACGGCCACTAAGTCGATTCTGACTCACGGTGACACTTTGGGACAGGCTAGGACTGTGGCTGTGGGTTTCTGCGATTCTTTGCAGAGGTAGAAAACCATCTCTCGCCCCACCCCCCCAGAACATCTGGGGTTTTGAACTACTGACCTCGTGGTTAGCAGTCCAATGCATAGCCCCTATACCACCAGGCATGTTTGAATATAGTCGGTCATTTGTTGCAGACGTTAGACGAATGAACAAGTCAGGTTGTCAGACTTCTAATTGGGAGATTTGGGGGCAAGGGAAGGGGCTGTTGGGGAAAAGGATAACTCATGATTTTTGTAACTTTTTTCTCACCAGGAAAGTGTTCTTTAGACCAAACTTGAAAAGCATGAACGATTCAGGAAAAATTAATTACACAAAAACCAAGAACCAGCTATTGTTACAGCCCGGTTCAATCTGTTCCCTATGAAATTGTATGCTAGAATGTCACCTCCTTCTTTGAGTCATTGTCATTCCGACCATTTTGTCAAAGTGTTTTTTCAAATGTTTTCACAGTTACATGAGACAAAGCACAAATACCCTTTGCTATCAAGCTGATCCTGATTGACTGTGGCCCTTCACAGTGGGACAGAGCTGTGCCCCAGGCTCTCCACAGCTTTAAAGTCCATGGAAGCTGACTGGCTTGTCTTTCTCCAGCTCTCCTCCAGAATCAGCTGGTGGGTGTGAACTGCCCACCTTTTGCTTAGCAGCGGAGTGCTTTTAGTCACTGTGCCGTCAAGATGGCAAACACCTAAAATAATTATATAATTTAATGAAGAATTAGACATTCAACTGTCACCAGTATTTCCCTGTTATTAATGAAATGTCCATTGACCAACTTGACCTTGTATAGTTTCCTCGATTAAAAATTTAAAAATCTATAAACATGGTTAAGACCCTTGAGACATATTGCCAAATAGTTTTCCAGAAAATCCAGCACTGAGAATTTGATAAAATTTGAAATAATTGAATAGGCAATACAGTACCTCATTGCTTTGAATATATGCTCATTAACCATTTCTGTTGTTGTCCCTCTGTAAATTGAGCATATTCCTGGTTATTTTTCTGCTGAGGTTTCGGTGTTTTGTTATACAATGACAAAAATAAATGTTTAAATCACTTGACTTAATTTAGTGTCTGTTTGGGTGTCCTGAGATTAAAATTTTGTATGGAACCCAAATCAATCAGTGTTTTCTTTGGGGGTTATTTTCATTACCTTATGGTTTCAAAGTTGGCCCCCTTCCTGAAATTGACTTTTCCTGTTCTTTTACATGAAAAAAGCCCCGAGAGACTAAAAAACTAGAAGCATAAAATTGTGAAATTTTGATCACTCCAGATAGACATTATTATCATTTGGGTCTTAAAGGCTTATCTGCAGAAAAGCAGCCATCTAGTGAGGCGTCAACCACGTCCCATGGAAGAAGCACACCCGTGGGATTGATTAGTAAAATTCAAATCCAAAGGAGGACATAAAGTCAGAGCTTAAATTGTGAGCACTTCATTTGCAGAAGACTGTGGAAGCCCCAACTCCATTTGCAGGGACCACGTCTGAATGAAGTCTCTTGTGCATCCCTTCTGACCATAGTCAAGGGCTGGTCATCAGACAGCACTGTACAGGCGATTATGACAGATGTGGCTAGGTTCAATTGTAAGACCATTTGGTCTCCCTTTTGACCCATTTTACAGTTGTTCTCGCTTTTAACATTTTCTGCTTTCTTTTCAATCGAGAGTTTTCTCTTTCTTCCTTTGCGGTTGTTATTAGTTTTTTTTTTCTTTGGGGGTCTGTTTTTTTTTTTTTTATATGAGATCCAAAATAGATAAGTGTACCGAGACTGTAGCTAATTTAACGGTTCCTTGGGAGGATTGTAGGGAAAGTTGTGGGGAAAGGGGAGCTAGGAACAATGAGTGCAAAGGATGAAGAAAATGTTCTAAAATTGATTGTGATAATTATACAAGCCCTTCTTCATACGACTTAGCTAATGAATTAAATATGTGAATTATATGCCAATAAGATGGTTTTTAAAAAGATAGACACAACTAGGACACTAGTTATTTCTGATCACTCCAACTTACATGTAAGAGAGGGAATTAGCCTCAGAACCTTTCCAGAGCCTAGATCCACGCAGGATGAGGTGATGCCACATGAAAGTGAGCAGGCCCAGCAGGAGTCTGCAGTGCCGGGTGCACATGAAATCCTTCCCCAGAGGGAAAACAGGTCTTTTCACAGCCTTGGAAATTCTGGTGCGGTGGCAGGAAGAATCATTCCAAAGGAAAGAAGACATCGTCCTGAAAAAGGGGGTGCCTTGGAATGGGGGTGGGAGAAAGATGAGGTTTACTACTCCCTACGGATTTAATCTCAGAAACCCCCCGCGGCTGTTCTGCTCTGGCCCTTTCTGCCAACCCACGAGGGGGGCTAGACCCAGCGGCAGTGGGTTTGGTCTTGGTTGGCGCTTCCCGGGGAGCCCTGGTGACAGTGAGACGCTGAAGAACTCAGCTGCTCACTGAAAGGTGGGACATTCAAGCCCAGCAGTGGCTCTGTGAGAGGAAAGAGATCAACGTCTGATTCTGTTGTAATACAGCCTAGGAAACCCTGGTGGGGCAGTGCTACTCTGTTGTATATGGTTACAGCAGACAGAATGGCCTTGGGGAGGGAGAGAGAGAGAGAGAGAGAGAGAGAGAGAGGTTTCCTGCTGGAGAGGCTCAAAGGATTCACTTTTATTTACCTCACCCTCAGGACTCTGAGGTTCGTGTCATTTGTCAAAACCATCTAAAGGCACTGCGTTAGCCGCTGCTGCCCGGCACCAGAGGTACTGGTTGGGTCAAACAAGCCAAACCTGCTGCCGTCCAGGTGATTCCGACTCATGGTGGCCCTCCTGGGCAGAGCAGAACCATCCCCCAGCGTTCCTGAGGCTGTCCTTCCGACAGACGCAGACTACCATAGCTTTCACCTGCCGAGAAACCGGTCGGCCCAAATGCTGACCGTTCTGTTAGCAGCCAAAGACTTAACCCTTGTTTCCTGGGGCCTCCTGGGTCAATGGGAAAGAGAAGCTGAAGAATTAGTGCCATTGGAGGATAAGGGCTTTGAAAGCTCCCCAACATTCCTGGGAATCTAGAAGGCCATAACATACCCAGGATTCTAAGGTGACCAGACGTCCCGCTTTTAACAATTTAACGATGTCCCGCGGCGTTTTGAAATTAAAATACATATATTACAATACTATTTTTGCATTCTATGAACATTTTTGTTGCTTCATATAGACTAAATTTTTAATCGAGGAACCTCCCCCTATTTCCCCCAGTCAGTGGTGTCCTGCTTAAAATCTGGTCACTTTAGAAGACCCTAAGCTCTCTTCCATGGCTGGTTTTCAGACTCTCCACCAGGAGGAAGTGAAGGTTAATTGAGTTGTAAACAGGCTGATTGACTGCTCAAGGCGTGTCCCAACACATACACACACAGAACTTACCTAAAAAGATAGGGGGGCTTTATGTATTGTCTGTTTGCTCCAAGTGCTTAAGGAAGATTCTGTTAAACCACAGGCTGATCTGTAAGTGAGTAGAACAGAGAACTTCAGTGACAACGCATGACAAAGAACACAGACTTTGTAAATTGACCGGGAAAGTCACTATTAAATAAAGAAGCAGCAGCAACCATCCCTGGGGAGAGAACTGACTCGGAGAGTTGCCTCATCAGAATGCTCAAGTGTTTTCATGCATCGCTCTCCACTGCCAGCTTCAGAGCCCCCTGCCCCAGGCTGCTCATTCAGTTACAACGCATGGGCAGTGGCATCAGTGGGCTGGCATCACCCACGACAGAGAGGGTGCTGCCACCACCTCCATGAACCTATTCCCATACTGGGTCAAACAGAATCCTTAGTAATGTTTTTTAGGATCATGTGTGACAAATAGAGCCATAATTAGCATGCATATACTACTCCTTAGACTATATGCATACTAAGAACAATAATCACTGCGTAGAATCTTTTTGCACTGAATTGTAATACGAGTTACATTATTAGTAATTAAGCAGAAGCATTAAAACTTTCTTCTCTGATGATGGCAACAGATATGCAAATGTGGTCTGCATACAATTGATGTATGTATCGATCGTGATAAGAGTTGTATGAGCCCCTAATAAAATGACTTAATAATTAAATTGGGGGGGGGGCATCACTGCCCTCTGGTTGGAGTAGGAGGCTCAGCCTTGCTCCTGGAGAGCTGCTGCTGGATTTGAACTGCCAACCCAGTGGGCTGCAGTCCCGCACTCAACCACTACGCCACTGGGGCTCAGTCAATTTAATAATTGAGAAAAAAAAAAAGATAATGGAATCAAAAAAAAGGTGAAGAAAAAATGGTGGTGATGACTGTACAACTCTTCTTGATGTGAATGGACAAGTGAATGGATTGAGATGTGAGTTATATGCCAATAAAACTATTAAAAATAAAAGGAAAACAAAAAGAAAAAACATTTATTCTTTTTTCCTCTTTTTTTTTTTTGGGGGGGGGGGGTTGGCATCACTGCCTCTGGTGGTCGTGGACGTTACCCAGTGCCGCTCCTGAGAGCCGCCGCTGGATTTGAACCGCCAAGCTCGCGGGCTGCAGTCCCGCACTCAACCACTTACGCCACCGGGGCTCAGGCTCTTTTTTCTCTTACTTGCTACTTCATTATAAAAAAAAAAGTATGTACGTCCACAAACACTATTACTACAATATTATCGCCAAAGCACAGAAACATTTGACATAATCAGCGGGACAAACGCACAGGTAGCAAAGAAAGCAGCGCCACCACTTGGAGTGGATGCAGGTGAAACTACATGGTGGGAAGCAACATTGTCGTTGGGTAATCATGACAGCTCCGACCAAAGTGGATTAAAAAACCAGAAAGACTGCCATCCAGTTGATCACGACCCTCCAGGTTAAGGTAAAACTGCCCTTGAGGGTATTTGAGACGGTAAATCTTTATGGGAGGAGAAAGCCTCCTTGTTCTCCTCCCACAGGTGGTTTCAAACTGCTCACCTTGAAGTTAGCAGCCCAACACATAAGCCACCGGAGCAGATGAGGTTTGCAGATAAATGAGCAGAGTTTTAGCCATCTAGGTAGAGCGATCGATGTAAGACGGGTGTATGACAATGTTCTAGCTTTGGGGATATTTTTAATAAAATAGTTATATTCTGCACCACTCCCCCCCCATCACCTGGGGCAGTCCACGTGCCCCCCATTACTAACTCTCAATACCGTGTCCAGTGGTGCTGCAGGAACCTTGTGGTGGAATGGGCCACACATTGACCTGCCAACCCCAAGGTCGGCAGTTAGAAACCACAAGATGATCTTCCGGGGACAGATGAGGCCACCTGCTCCTGGGAGGATTGAAAGTCTCTGAAAGCCACAGACAGCCGTTTTATTGTATCCTAAAGTTACTCGAAATCTGACTCAATGCAAAGGCAGTTGGGGTTGGGGGATTTTCTTCTCTAGTTTCCTGTCCATGTGGGTGTAGGCGGCTTTAAAAATCCCCTTGGTGGCTAGAAGGAATGAGAGTAAACATGGTGTTCAAAACCAATAAACAAATTCCAAATGTCATGGATTTAAACATTTGGTCGAGTGTAATAAAAAAAGAAATCCATTGGTGCTAGGAACATTCTTTTTTTGATAGCCCAAATGTTACAACTTTGGGCTCACAGGGACTACTATCTTGTTGCACTACTTGGTATTTACACAGGCATTGTGACAAACACACCAGAGTGACCCACGATGACCCACATCCTTGTAGCTTCCCCTCCCCTTAAGTGTGGGTGAGGCCTGTGACTTGCTTCTAAGGTCAAAGATGGCCAAGGTGCTGTGACGTCATTCCCTTCATTAAGGTCACATTTTATGGCAAAGGTCGTCGAGGAGCTGGCACTCCCATGATTACATTTCATTATACAAGAAGACTCAGCAGATGGGAGACATTCTCCTGCTAGCCTCAAGGAAGCAACCAACGCTGCTGGGAAAGCCCTTGCGGGAAGACCGTGTGGCAGGGAATTGCAGGTGGCCTCTACCCAACAGCCAGTACATAAGGAAATCAATTCTGCCAGCCCTCTCAACAAGGAAAAAACAAATCTTCCCTCTGCCAAATCTCTAAATGCAAACGAGCCCAGCCAACATCGTGCTTGCAGTTTTCTAAGACCCGAGGTTCGCTTGCATCTGAATTCCTCAGCCTTGGAAATTGAGAGAACGTGGGTGGATCGTTTTCAACCAGTGCACGTCCGATCCTCTGAATTCTCCGCAGCAATAGAGAATGGACACTGATCAAACCAGGATTTCCTTGAACTCCAACTCCACGCTGTCAAATCAATAGAAAAAGGTTACAATCCTGGCTACCAGGAAGCTGAGTTATTATATGGAGATAAGCAAGAGCTCTCCTCCTTGCTGTGTCATCTCACCCTGCCACAGCCTGTGATGGGCGTCGATGGAAAATTATCACACCCCTACTGAGGCAGGAAGAAACATGGTCCAGACGCTGCATGGGTGAAGGTAGGCCTCGCAGTCACAAGCAAAGGCCCACAACCAGCTGAGACGCCTGCTAAAGGCAAGGAGACCATGGGCTGGCAGGACAGATGGTAAGCACGCTCAGCTGCTCTTCACACAGCTGTCCTCCATCCCCACAAGTCTCTCAGATGAAAGACGTCTGAGAAACCAGGCCTAGAAAACTCCACAGAGCACAGTTCTACGCACACACAGCCTTCCCTTCTCTTTTAGAGAAAAGGGCCCACCTAATTATTTATCATCTATATACTTCCTTTCCTGACTGATGTGTAGACATTTTTATTTGTAAATTGACCCTTTGTCTGTGAGTTCAGCTTTAAAAAATGTTTCCATCTGCCTTTTTCTTCATTTTTTAATTGCGATATAAAATTTAATTTGTAGTCGGATGGATTGTCTCTTTCATCTTTTGGTAATTTATGATTCAGTTTTTAATGCCAAGTCTTTCGTCATCTGGAAATCATTTGATACAATTGGTAATGCAAACTTTTTTTCTTCCAGATGGCTACCCAGGTGTCTCAACACCTTTTACTGAACTATCCAGTTCCCCACCTCCCCACCACTCCTGGGTTTTAAAAACAACTTCGTTTAGTTGCTGTGTGTGTGTGTGTGTGTGTGTGTGTGTGTGTGTGTGTGTATTTGGTCTGATTTTGAACGTTCTAGTCCATTCCATTGATTTGTTGAGGTACTTCTGTGATGTTTTTGTTCTTAGGGACCAATGAGTTGCTTGTGACTCAGAATGACCCCACGCACGTCTAACAGAAACCCCCCCCCCCCAGGTATTATTCCATCACAAACAACATGTGGTTTGGGGAAGCTTTACAGCTACGAGACTTCAAAAGGGAATCACTATGCTTTATTTGTCCTGAGCTGGTCAAAATCCACATAGAGAGTCCATGCCTCCCCTCCAGCAGGCACCCAAGAAACCTCTCTCATGTAGTCTGTGGGTCCCACTTGGGCCTCTTTGGCTGTCAACCAGACAGACAGACAGACAGACAGACAGAGACAGAAGCCCTCCCCCCCTACCATCAGGTTGACTTCTAGAGGGCTGGCATGTGTTGGAACTGACTTGTAGGCAGGGAATTGGAGAGTTATGATTGTTCAGGAACCTAAAAAAAAAGTCATTTTCTCAAATCACATGCTGGTAGGGGAAGGGCAAATGAACTATTTTATAGCTAACTTATCTGAATTGATAAAAAGAAGAAGTGTATGGCATATTTGCTTATGAATCCAGGTATGTCCATGTGCCAAGTACTGAGATAATGTGATGCTAGACTTTCACTTTACATTCTTGTTGGTCAGAACCTCTTGCGCCCTTTACAAACAAGAGCTGGCAGTAAAATCCAGCCTATTGCATAACTCATTAATAGGTCATATTTCTCAGAGAAATCAACCCTCCCAATGGGAAATTCCAGAAATAAAAGGGTTTGAGTTTCATTACTAGCAAAGTGCCCTGTTCCCGTAACCACAGTAGGTAGGCCAAACACGTTGATCTCCCTGAAAGTGACTGAAGGACTAAAGAGAGACTTTTGAAGCTGGTGTGGAATCATGATTTCCCCCTCTTCTTTGGGATTATTCTACCCAAATGTGCAAAGGAGGATTCTCTAAGGTACTGAACACCTTGAAAGACTAAGTTGTTGACACTTGAAAGGTCGAGGAATGGCTGAGGGGAGCCTTACGCTGGTCATCTGGCTAACTTGCCTGAGCGGGTGGGCCCAACAGAGCGGACTCTTCAGCCACGTCTTGCTCATCAGGAATCAGGCAGGAGGAGGCATAGTTTCCTCTCTCTGCTGCCTGTGGTGGACCCACTCTTTTAAAAGGGGGCCTAGCCGCCAGCTACCACAGCTACTCTCTCAACCATCTGCGGCCCATTAGCAAAGCAATCAGGCAAGAGTTTTGACTTTTCAGATCCAAGGTCTCAAAGCTGAGCATTCACTCGTTCTTGTCAACATACTGCCAACAACAAAGCGAACTGTTTCAGGTGACAAATCCATGAGGCTTTTCATTATTAAACAGATTTTTTTTCACCTGAGTTGTCTTGTTTTTCAAACATATTATTATGCCTTCTACCCCAGAGGGACACTCAACATTAAGTGGGATGGTTTGACCTCTACTGAGACACTACTCTGATTTTTCTAAGTAAATTATATTTTTATTTTCTTGAAGTGCGAAGGGCAACTGGAAGTCCTGGTTCAAGGGAAGGTTATTTCTCAGTCACGTGTGGTGCTTTAGCATATAATAAACCTGAAAATAAAGCTTCCTTCTGAACGTGACTGTATCTGTCAATCTGCAAGACTTGAAAACCGTCAAAGAACAGTTCAAAGGAGTCAAAAGAGCAACACTGTCCTTCCCTGGGCTGCCGGGAGGGCTTTATCAGTATTGAGGGTAAGGCTATAATAAGAATGATTATTGGCTGAGCCCTGGTGGTCTAGTGGTTGTGTGCAGGACTGTGGCCCACAGGGTTAGTAGTTCAAATTCAGCAGCAGCTCTCCAGGAGCAAGGCTGGGCTTCCTACTCCCACCACGGCAGTGATGCCACAAAAAAAAGAAAAAAGAATGATTACTAAAATATCGATGACACAGGGCTATAAGTCTATTAAATGGGTACCGACTCATTATTTCATTGTCTCTAAAGTTCTTATCTATTAAAAATAATTTAAAGGAACATAGTGCATGAAACACATTACCTAGAGATCTGGATGGTACTTGATTCTATTGAGTCAAAAATCACTAGACTAGACTCAGGGGACATGAATGCTAGGCCTAAAAGACATGGATTCTACCTAGTGAACTTACACAAGCCATTTGTTCCAGGATCCAGTTTTTTGTTATAAAATGTCCACTCTGCCTTTTAGTCGCTAGCGTTCTAAGATCAATCAGATGTGCTCAGTCACTGATAAGAATGTCTCAGGGTTAACTCCAAATGGGAGGCCCGATGCAGTAGTGGGTTACATGGCGGGCTGCTCACCCCAAGGTCGGAAATTTGAGACCAACAGCTGCTCCGAGGAGAAAGACGAGACTTTCTACTCCTGTGAAGGGCTCCCCCCTTTGTTCAGTACGGGAGCAGTTCTGAGCAACTCTTGGTGTTAAATGGCATCCATTCCTGAAAAGCGGATTGGAAGGAAGGACGGAACCTTGGCCCACAATGGTTCATGTAGTCACAAAGATGTACTAATTGAAGGTTTAACTGCAAGGACAAAGACGTATGAGAGTCAAGTGGCCATGAATGAAATCTCAGGCTACGTGAATAGCTGTCCAGCAGCCAGCCCCATTGAAGAGAAGACGCTTGTTGGGTGCGCTATGAGCGGGTCAGATCACATCTAGAACACAGCAAACTAGCAGCATTCCCCTTTTGTAATCCGATCCAACAAGCTATTTCTAATGTTTCTTCTAAAACACAAGTGGTGCAGCACTGTAAATGTTTCATTCAAGTATTGGGAGCCCTGGACTCAAGCTTGGGGTGGGGTGGGGTGGGGTGAGAGATTTTCTGAAGGAAGTGACTGATTCTCAGGGGAGCCCCTAGCGATAAGCAGAAACGAGGCTGGTGACGTGGGGAAAGAGGAGAAGCGATTAGAGTGCGTGAGAAAAGCGCGTTAGGCAGTGAAGACAATATGAGCCTCGCCCCACAGGGGGGACCTGGCCCTGCACCCACAGATAAGCCTCTCCATAGAAGCTATTGAAAGCAGGGACTGAGATTTTATCTGAGTCTGCCTCTCCTTCTGAATCCCGAGAGAAGCAAGCTTTTCCAAAGGACGCAGATTTACATAGCATCCAATCACTTCATTTCTCAGACAGACCCTTTCAAGAGGCGTCTGGCGTGTCATGGATCTCTCTCGGTTCACGTCCACCGGGACGCCTTTGCGTGAATGGGATGATTCACGAGGGAAGGTTTCCAATCACCGCGGCCACTCAGAGGCACAGACATGACTGAGCTCTGCTTCCCACAGCTTTCTACTTCATGCCACCTGTGGACCTCTCATGGAATGAAGTGACCGGACGGGCTGTCGCCAGGTGCGACATTGAGCCGGCCCCACGTCATCACCCCCCTGTGCACGGCCCAAGGAAACGCTGTCCTGGCCTGCACCAGCCTCACCACCGTGAGGTTTGCCCCCAGGGGTGCAGCCACCTGGTCGAGGGTCTCCCTGTTTTGCGGATCCTTTCCATACCAAGAATGACGCCCCTGGTCCTGGCACTGGTTTCTCCTGAGAACACGTGCCAAGTAGATGCCGGAAGTGAGTTTGTGTTTGCAAGTTAACACTCCCCCTACATTGCTTTCAAAGCACCTGACTTGGAACGAAAACTGTCATACCACTTCCTTCCTGAGGAAGAGAAACCATAAAACTGTGTCACTTCCAGACGAGTGAGTGAGGGTGCCAGATGGGTTCCCCTTCACGTGTCCCCGTGTAAGAAGAGGGGTCTTGCTGGGGAGTGTGGGGAGCACGTAAAGGTAGCAACCGTCACAGATGAAGAAACGGTCGAAATCTACCAACTGAAGTTGGGCCCACATGCAATCAAGGCGCACTGATTAAAATAAGATGCAGTGACCGTGAGTGGCGGCGGCAATGTTCGACCAGACAGAAACACTTGGCAGCCAGAGGTCTGTCGACAGCGTCTGAGGCCACGGAATCGCTGGCCTCGCCTCCAATGCCGATGGAGTCTTCTTCCATCTTCCGTGTCCACAGGCCAGCTTTCCCAGGCACACGAGGTGACGGAAGCCCGAAGAAGCATGCAGGCCTTTGAAGGATGGGGGTGCTGGCGAAGAGTCTTGACAGCGCCGTGGACTGCCGAAAGAACACATACATCTGTTTGGGGAGAAGAGGCGTGACCAGGATGCTTCTCGGAAGCAAGGATGGTGAAACGTCGCTATGGCTAAACTTCACTTTGGACGTGTGATGAGGAAAGGCCAGTCCCTGGAAAAGGGCATCAAAGGAGAAGAGCAACAAGGGAGAAAGACAATAATGGACTCAGACACAGGAACAATTGTGAGGATGATGCAGGTCTGGGAGTGTTTCATTCCGTTAGACCAGGGTTCCTTGGAAGCTGTAACCAACTTGATAGAGCCCCAGCCCTCTCCCTAGTCTTGATGGAAGGAAACCGCCATGGCGTTCGTCTGGTGAGTTCAAACCAGCAGCTTTCCTCTGGTAATCCACCACGGAACCCAGTTCCCCACCAAGGCACCGTACGAAGAGCCAGTCACCCATCGTTCTCTTCTAGAGCAAAGCTCACAGTCACCGTGCTGTGAGTCACAGTCCGCTCACCAGCACACACAGAAACCTAGCCCACGTGTGAAACGGGACCGTCTTATCACCTCCCTGCCTCCGAAACGAAAGAAGGATGGCCAGAAAGCAAGCCGAAAACCAGGACTGAAGGAACATCGCCATCATTTATACGATAGACTTCCCATAGCGCAGCATAGTAAGGCATTATCTGGCCTTTGGAGACATTAAAAACTCCTTCTTTCCAGTTATGCACTGCCATGGTCAGAGCCCTAGGATCTGTTATGACCATCTGTTATGGTCACAATCCTAAGACCAAACCTGTCAGAATGCATTGTTATACAATGGTGACTTTCAGATCGCTGCTGCGCAGGAAACAATGTCACTGGTACTTCAAATGCCAGCAGAGACACCCATGACAGAAAGGTATCCACAGTTTCCAGTCAGAAACAAACTAGGGACAAAGGTCTGGCAATCTATTGCTAATGCAGCCAGCACAAGACTGGAAGATGGATCCCTTGGGGTGGGAAACACTCAACAAGGGGCTCCCGCATACCAGTGGGGGTGAGGACAGCACGGGGCTGGGGCCGCGGCCGCAGCGCCTCAGTGGCAGGTGGGGTCCCGGGAGCTGACCCCACAGCAACTAATAACAACATGGCTATCGCCGGGGTGAATCCCTGTGTTTCCACCCAAAAAGAAAGAACGAGAAATTTTATCTTGAGCTTAATTAGAGAACATGAGAGTCCTTAACTATCACTGATGCGTCATCTGGCGCTTCCCTCAATCCACCTGACCCACTACCAGAAGGATGTGCATGTTGTGGAAATATACGGCAGTGGCGGCGCTGTGGTGGCACATTTCTGAACTTCTTCATAAATTAGCAGATAGTTGATGAACGACGCAGTGGAAATCGCTGCTGGGTAATCGTTTCCACCTGGCTGCTGTGGACTTCGGTGTCACAGCTGCCAGTGTTGGCTATTTTAAGACCGCAAACACACATGTTCAAAATCCCACTGATTCCTTCTCAGCAGTCTGATCGACCCTGGAACGGACAGACCGCAATGCAATTTCCCTAGCTGTTCTGCTGTCTATATAATAAAGTAAAAGGAAGCGAAAGCCAACTGGTGCTGGCCAAGTCTTGATATGTGCTACTGCGATTTAACTGTGTTCATCTGTGAGTTTAAAAAATGATCATGATCACGGGGTTTCTCCGTGCGTTGCGTTCATAACTCAGCGTCATTTTGGGTCTTTCCTTCCTGTTAGCATCAGGTAAAGGCCAAGAAACGCCTAAACAAAGAAAAATGGTCTGTGGATAGTATCTTATTTTTAATTGCCAGCTCCTAGTAGATATATATTTTTTCATATTTGTAGTTATTAACAAAACACTGTTATTTCTTTACATTTTCTGACAAAACATCCAGAATACCAGCTATATTCCTCTGCTCTGGAAGATGATTTTGTAAAAGTTGATTCAAATATCTGGGATCTTAGCTGTGTTCGATAGTCTTCTATGTTGAAAGATTAAAATGACAAGGTTTTCTTTTCATTTGTTTTATTCACTTGGGATTCTAAGAAATCATGAGATGTAGTAAAGATGATGCAGTGGGCACCACAAATTACATAACATACACATATTGTAAAAACACTGAAATGAAAACTCGAATTAAATATATGACCATATACATTAGAATGCAGGATCTGAAAACATGGCTAAAACACAAAAAACGGCTACAATATAATTCTACACTTTTAAAAAATAACAAAGCCTGTTACTAAATAACTAAAAGATAACATACACATTAGCTTCTGTGGTGGCTAATGTGAATAGTTTAAATCCAGGTATCAAATATAAGATGACATATTTGAGATGTTTATGTGAATATTGAGCAATATGCCAACTTTCCCTTCTCTTTAAAAAAGCAATTCAGAATACACCATGTTAGAACATGCATTTTGTAGCCTGAGGTGATGCCCAAGAAAACTGGATTTTTCAGTATTTATTTGGGAAAAAATCAATGAGCTATACAGAACACAGGAAGTAGAACAAAGAGAAGCTTATTGTCAATTCCAGTCATAGAGCCCCTTGAAGACAGAACAAAACTGCTCCCAAGGCTGTCAATTTTTTCCCCCCAAGACTGTCATTTTTATAGCAGCAGAGGATCACCTCTCTCTCTCTCTCTCTCTCTCTCTCTCTCTCTCTCTCTCTCTCAGAACAGCTGGCCAAGTTCAAAACACCAGGAAATTATTGATTCTGCCACCAGGGCTCCTTGCATGGCCCCTGAGTCAATTCTGATTCACAGAATCCCTTTAGGGCAAAGTAGAACTGCTTCTTTGGGTTTCGGAGGCTGGAAATAATTAAGAGGCAGAAAGCCTCCTTTTTCTCCTTCAGAGCAGTTGGTGGTTTTGAATTGCCAGTCTTGGGGTCAGCATAACCGATGCAAAACCACTCCCCCAGCAGGGCCCCTTGCTTAAGCTCTAGCAGGGTATGCTCTGGGTCTAAAATATCACCACCTACCTCTTGGCAAGTTTGAAACAAAGTAAGATATAGAAATGGAAGACTGTGAGTACCAAGTATTTGGTCCAATCATCAGCAAAAATAAAGTCAAATTTTCCAAGATAATGGACGGGCTACTTGTTAGCCCCAAAAGCTATTCTCTTACCAATGGCTTATCTGGCCAACCAAGACCCCCTTCTTGACAGCTAAGGAGTACCTGACAGAAAGTGGCAGTAGAAGACATTTGCTACATGGTGCTACCGGATGTGATTATGAAAAACATGGGAAAATTCTCTGCCATTCTGGATTATGCAACAATTTCTACTTAAAAAAAAAAAAGAAAGAAAAGCAAGGAAGTGGTTATCATGAAGCATTCAATTGACTATCCAAGCCCATTTGATTCTTCTAATTAAGATGAGCCACATGGTGACTTATCTAATTTCAACTCCAAATAGAACAAAAAGTGAAACATCTGAGAAAGGAAGCAATATGTTTACTCTGGTTTTCCAGTTAAACTTCAGCCTTCTGGGGTTTTAGTCTTGGCGAAATAGAGTCTCCTATTTCTGAAAGAAATGGGTAAGGAATTACAAAGCACAGGGCATCAGCTTTCTCCAATACAATGGGTGCTGGAATAGGTCCATATATTTTTACTTTGTGAGAGAAGTAAGTGCCAAGAGGTAAACCAAGATCTAATCCAATCTTCCGAATGCTGAGGGGTACTAACGGAGACTAAGTTTTGACTATCTAATAAAGCTTCAAAAAAATCCTCAAACATAATACGGTGATAATTATCTGTGACTGATTCTTGTTGCTTTTTATCATTTATTTAGCTGCCCTAGGGACAGTATACTTTATTGTCTGCTGAGCAACATTCTGAAGCATTTCCTTTATTCTGGGTATTTGATAGAAAGAGATATTGGCATTTTTCATCATGTTGAATTTTTTTATCAGATCCACTATGCACGAAAAGTAGGGCCTTCATAAATGTAGTAACAAAAGTGGTGGTTTTTTCCTCTTCATTGGTAGAAAATGATGTCTTAAAAAATGTCAAACTCTCCACCAACTTAATGTGTGAACCTTCAAGATGGAATTAACTTGTGCCACTTGATAACAACTTTTTCGGGATTTGCAACTGTCTCTTTCCACTGGTTCACTGCTTCCAGGTTAGTACTATCTTCACTTATCCAAATCTGTAAAGAAACAGTAAAATCATTGAAAGTGACAAAGTAACACCTAAGCGCAGATACAATCCTGTCTAGTGAGGAAAGGTATGTAGAAGTCTGGTTTTAAAATTAAATGTCTCTCCATTTTTCTAAAAACTTTAAATTTCTCTGCTTGAAGCCTAAATGTTACCTCAATTAGTCTGTTTAGACTAATGATACACTTCCGAAAACGATACAATTCAAATACAAATTTCATGTGAGCACGAAATTTCCCCCCAAAGAATTAAAATGTTTTCTTATCCAATGACTGTAAGAGCTCAGGATAATATGGACCCTGGTCACCTCAAAGTATTTCTGTATACATTTCTGTTTACTCAGCCTAATCATTATTTAAGTGAGATCGATAAGAAATACATATTTTAGAACCCTGGTTATATTGAATGTATCTTTAAATGAAATCGACAGAGTCATGTTGACCTGTAGTAAGTCATTTCACAGTACTTATAAGTTATGGAAGGAGTCCCGGTGGCGTAGTGGCTATAAGTTGGGCTGCAATACACAAAGTCCACAGTTCAAAACCATCTGCCATACCTTGGGAGAAAGACGAGGCTTTCTCTGTATTCTGGCAAACAATCACAGTTTTGGAAACTCATGGGCGCTGTTCTATCCTGCCCTAGAGGAGGGCTCAGGGTTGGTATGGACTCAATGGCGTGAATTTGCTTTGGGTTTGACCATTTCTGTAACTTTGGAAAATCCATGTGTGTGGACTTTGGAGAACTGTCAGTTATCATACACACGTAGGGCACTACGATGTTTCCATACCACAGAGGTAAGGCAGACTGGGGATCAGAAGACCAGAAATCTCTGCTCTAGCATGGACAGATCCTGTTAACTTTGGAATGAAATTATCTGAGACCTAACTTCTAATTCCTTAAAAAAAAAAGAGACTGGAGCAGACCGGGTAACTTCTTCAAAGTGTTTCTTCAATCAACATCTTATAATAGACCCCAATATGTAGAATGGATTGGAGTGCATGGGCTGTCATGCTACCCTAATGGCTCCCAAGCAGACCCAAGTCATAGGAGCACCCCATCAACAAAACCCTGTCCAAACTATTGATTGGAGTCTCAACCTCCCCCCAAATTCAGGAACACCATAAAGCCTATCCTGAAAACTCACCTCTTACATCAATTCCCCATTCCACTGGTGCATGAGAGTGGAGGCTTGATGATCAAGACCCCCTGGCTTTCAAAAGCATGCCACATAAGTATCTGAACTCAAACTCTTTCCCAAATAACAATAGAAGAAGAACAACAAAATTGACATTGCTAATACACAGAGAGTCCGAGTTGATATTCCTCTTTGAAATTTTACATGAGATTTGAGGATTTGTGTGGCCTGTTCATAGCATCTTAAAGTGAAGAGGAAGCTTTCAAGCCCATTATAAGGTTTTGGAATTTAAATATGATCCCAACACCTTGTAGCTAAGATAAACAATAAACAACCGCTACACTAAGCCAGAGCAAACATGCAGAAGGAACGGAAAGCAGCGTCTTACATACAGCACTGAGGCGTTTCAGCCGACCCTGCCAACACTGCTGCGGACTCTCTCTATTCTAGCACGGCCACTGTTCGCAGGGAAGGTTTTTAGCAAGTGAAACACCACAGTCCAGTGGGTAGCAAAGGAACAATCTCGAATCCGAGCCCATACCCTCATGCTAAACATTACTTTCACTTGAAGATTTAAATGTCCTCCTTGTGCAAGGAAGTAGGCAACAGTCCTGAAAAATATAACCTTATTTGCAGTTTTCTAAAGTGGGAAACTACCAAATAGATGTTTTTTTAAAGGCTAGAAAGCCTGACTGCTCAGAATCTCCAGTTCTTTGTATTAAGATGAAAAGCCCAGCAAACAAAAAAAAAATTGGCTTTTGTGGTCACGGCAAACCTCAACCCAGAATGCGGACAGCTATCTTCTGTCCAACCATAGCTCATTTGCTTACAAACTGCTGCAGTGTGCCCAGAAGAAGGCAAGAGAGGAAGGAATTCAAGATGAAGCTCATAACCCACCTGGCCCACAAAGTGCTTTCTTCGTACCGAGCTCCGACTATAAAGCTTAATGAGAAAAACGATGTCTTTTTCAGTCTGGACCAGCGGAAAAACCATAGTCTCTCCCCACTTGACCCGTCCACTGGTGGCCTTCAGCAAACGCGTCTTCTTCTTGTAGATCAGGTCTCCGGAGCTAAACATGGCCACCTTCACAAAAAAACCTAAGGACAGGACATTTTGACATATCAAGTGCTATCTTAGAAACCATGGAATTTCTAAGTATCTATAGTCTACTCACCTGGTCAAGTCTCCAGTTTTAGGGCTTGGCTATGTAAGCCACGCCTGGTCAATTCAGTTCTGGGGCTTGTGCTGTCAACGTGTCAGTTTTTGAGAGAAAGCTGTATCGAAGCCTCCCGTGATGATTCTGGACTTAGCTACTTCTACTTCCAGCTTGGACAACTTTGGATGTATGTACTATAGTTGGTGCACTGAAGCTCAGAAGACATCATCTTGATCAAAGGCCTGTTTTAAAACTCTGGTGCAATATGTATAACCAAGCATTTGCCATCGCAGCCAGTTGCATGTGTGCAATTCAGTGACATTATTCATGTTCCCTGTGTTGGGTCACCCTTCACAGAAATCCAGTCCTCCTTAAGAAAAGCTCACCAGACTCCCTCCTGCTCCCCACTGGGGACCACTAATGCCTGCCAGTTTGTAAGCACTCATTGCCTTTCCTGAGTATTTCAGAGAAGTGAGATCATTCTATGTATGCTCTTTTGTGTTAGACCTATTTCCCTTAGCATGTTTACAGGTTCACCTGGCTCGAGAGATGTATGGATCGGCCTCGTTTCCTTTACTGTCTTTTGACGGACACTTCCTGAGGGCTTCTGTGACCAGTCACGAACACTGGCATGCAAGCATCTACTTGAGCACTTGCTTCCAGTTCTTTAGCGTATTCTGAGCAGAGTAGAATGACTGGCTCATGTCCGCGGGAGAAATAAAGATTTATAACCTTGGAAACTTCATGCAAGGGTACTGTGAGTCAGACTCGACTTGATGGCAGTGGATGTGAGGTTCGGGTTTTTATAGTGGTTCTGGGTTTAGCTTCTTGAGGAATATCCACAACACTGTCCACGGCAGTCATTATAATCCCACAGCAACGCAGGAGGGCTCCGTTTGTTCCACATCTCCTCAAATACTGGCTGTTTTCTGTTCCCCTTGTGGTTTCGTGTGCCCCCAGTGGCTCTGTGGTTAAGTGGTTCGCTGCTAACCAATGCCGGCAGCTCCACCCCCCTAGCCACGCCATGGGAGAGAGAGAAACAGTCTGGGTAGCACTGCTCTGTCCTCAAAGGAGCTCTGAGTTGTCATCCACGAGATGACAGCGGGTTTGGGCTTTGTGACTAAGGATGGGAGCATCTTTGCATGTGCTTCGTGGCTGCTTCTAGGTCTTCTTTTGTAAATGGGTCATTTGTCCCTTGGATCATGCCAGATCAAGTAAACATGGGAAATGTGCAGCCCCAAAACTTGAAGAGAGGGTCCCAGTGCTAAAGCTGGCCCCCGCGAGTCCCTCTAGCAGACTGGTAGCCCTCTCCACCACCATGGGGTCTGGGAGTCTGTTGGGGCATGTGTTCACCTAGGAAGGACTGTAGCCTGTCTGTTTATCAACCACTGCCTTGCCGATCAGAGTTCTAGTCTGGTCCGGGAGGTCCAAAGTACTTGGTTACAATTGCTCTTTCGGAGGTAACAACTGTTTGGGTGGAGAGAAGACCTTTACAACTTCCTAACTGGCCACTGTGCATAGCCAGACAGCACTTCTGAAAGTGGCCCATCCTGGAAGAAGCTCGCACCCCAACCAGCCTTTCTCATTTGCTCTTTACGGTTTGCTTCGATCACACTCATTAGTCCCAGGGAGTGGAGGGTGGCCAGAATCTCCCTGTGGGGTGTGCCGCTTCCCTCCCAGCCTGGCAAGAACCCAGAGGCTGCGTGCACTAGGAGCGTGGCGGTGCTTCAGTCCCTCTGGCTGCCCCTACACACTATGGCCCGACCAGGAGATGTCTGTTCCCTGGACTCCTGAGCCAAGGGAGGGTGGTGTGTGGACCACAGCCATGCTGAAGGCACGGCTCCTCCCTGACCCTCTGCCAGGACGTGGGAGGGGAAAGAACATCTGCAGTGCAGAGGCGCTTCCTGCCATTTGAAAGCCAGCTGCATCTTGGTTCCTTTAGATGCTGCCATTCTTTAGCTGGCTGTCCGAGGCCCAGAGCCCGGGTTCCACTCCTTTGAGCTTGTTTGTTCGTTCTTACTCTCTGTGCGCGTGGGTGCAATGGAGCGCCACACTCCTTTGCCACTCCCTGGCCTCCCATCGAAGTAATTCATCAGCCAAACAAAAATTCTCTTTTGTCTAATTTAATCACTTTCTGCTTCAAATGCTATTTAGTCTAACGTAAAATTGCCAAAATTGTTTCAGTCTTAACAGCTGCGTTGCCTATACCGGAGCAAGAATTTATGTTCAACATAAGTCACTTTTCTCTGAGCATTTTATGATAAAGACTAAGAATTGCGACCACAATCCATTTTCTCTTTCTTTACAAAGAGAACGCTGATGGGGCTGAGCAGCAAGGGGTACTGCCAGCACTAAGCAAATCGAGAAGAGAAAGCAAGCGTGCCCAGACCACAGGAGATAAGCTGACGCCCTGCCCTATGGTCTCTGAATTACTAGATGACTCACAAGCTGCATGCAGACAAGATCTGAAGTAAGCGCTTTCAAAGACTAGCCGGTGTCAATGCAAAGGGGTGGGGTTAAAAAGCTTACAAAATGCCATTGCCCTAGATGGCATCCTGACCCATGACACTGTCAGATGTCTTCGATGAGCCTCTTCTTTCTAGCCTCTTCTTTCTCTGGCTGCCCTCACGGCTCTAGCATTTCTAACTTCTTATCTCTTTCCCATTGCTGTGGTTCTCCTCGACCCAGTAGGCCTTCCTGGGCTCCTCCTGTCCTTACCGTGGCTCCCCCTGAGGCTTCACTAGCCTCTCTTCTTAGGAACTGCATCTTCCACGATCTCAATTCCAGTGATCATCTTTATGTGATAATTTCCAGATATTTAACCCAACAACTGTCTCTCCTAGATATTTCCTTTTGGAAATCCCCCCACCACAACAATCTAACCATATTCCAATCTCTCTGCTTAGGCCCCCATTAGGGTAGACTCTGGTCTGTCTTGCTCCCTGCTCGCAGACATATCTCCCTAGTATGGGGCTTACAAAGGTAAGGCAGCTATTGTGTCCTGTAACAATGTACATTCATTACATGAGTAGATGGGGGTTCTAGCTATAGAAAAAAAAATAGCATGACAGTTTTTTTTTAATAACATGGGAAAAAAGTGACAAGACAGAATGGTTGAATAAATGTAAGAGACATAGGCCAGAGAGCAATCACATTCAATCCAAGACTTGGTGTTAAAAAAGGAAAGCAAAGAGTACAGTGGGACCTTAATACTTAAAGATATGAAGACTTAAACCCCATTGTCAGAAATGTCAGGAAGCACTTATCTTTTACTAATACTTTTTGCACCATGAATATACTTACTCAAAGTCAAAGGCGTTGATGAACTTGGCAGGTATTGTGCTTCAAGAATTTGTAATTGGATCCTGCTATTTATTGCTTGAAAACAAGTCCCCAGTTCAAGTTCTGCATGACAAACCTGCATATCAAGAAAAGTGTCATTGGGTAAAGAAGAATGAAGTGTGGGGGATATTTCAAAGGCCCAAAGACAGAGATAGACCGAAGGGACTAGAAGTTCAGAAAGCACTGCCTAGCTGTGTGTGTGTGTGTGTGTGTGTGTGTGTGCGCCTTAAGTTCTGTCTTATCTTCCATTGCCACACCTGCTTTTATTTGCCAGCCTTTGCCAACAAAAGACCAAGATCACATCGCTGTCCCTTGAGTGCACGATGACTGCCGGCGACCCTACCGGACCAGGTGGAACTGCCTGGTGGGTTTCCAACACTGCCACTCTTTACTGGCAAATAAAGCCTCATCTTTCTTCCAGCTGGTGGGTTCGAACTGCTGACCTTTTAGTCATTACACCAACAAAGCGAGAGTTACAAGAGAAGGTTAAGAAGATGACTCTCGCAGAGCCCTGGTGGTGCAGTGGTTGTATGCGGGACTGCGACCCACAGGGTTGACAGTTTAAATCCAGCCGCAGCTCTCCAGAAGCAAGGCTGGGTTTCCTACTCCCACCAGGGCAATGATGCGTTTAAAAAAAAAAAAAAAAGGAGATGACTCTCATGGATCCTAAATACAGAACCTTCGAATTCAACATGACAAAAAGGCCATTCAAAAGAAAGACAAATCCAGTCTTAAGCAGCATTCCTGGAAGACATATCAGTGAAATAAGCATAAAAGGAGCATCCGTTCAGAAGACTCAAGTGCAGACATTTGAATTATGTTTGGGTCTGCCTCATGATGCCCTTCTGTAGAATGGGAGGAACAGATTTGTGAACTGGGCCCTGACTCACTACGCGGAATGGAAGGAAACAAAATCAGAAAGCTAGTGAAAGGAAACCTAGTGCACCCTAAGGAGAAGGACCAAGGAAGCCAGAGGCAAACAGTGACATACAGGAGACCTAGAGAATGCTTTCAGCCTGGAAAACCTTTGGGGTGGGGGCGGGGGTCGCTACTCTCTCTGAGTCGGAAGCGATCGGACAGTGCCCCACCACAGCAGGAAGGGAGGCAGCGCCTGTTTCTGCTCAGCAGCCAGCCCAAGGGTTGGAGGTCTGAGTGCACGTAGGGGTCAGCGCCTGGGAAGGTGCCAGCCATCGAGAAGTCTAAGAAGCAGAGTTCAAGTCTGGTCCACATGGGTGAGAGGTTGAGACGGAGCCGCAGCAAGGAGGCAGATCTCAGGTAGGGATGAAGTGCTCATATATAGGCTTTATTGGAGGGAGTGAAGGACTTTTGGGAAGGGAAGGGACAGCAGAGTGTATGGGCCGGGGTCAGACAAGGCAGCCCCCTGGACCAAGCAGCCCCTTGCACCCCTTTGTGCCGGCCTCCCAAGAAGAAGGAGATGGACAACTTGCTGAACTTTGTAACCCCTGCCTCTAGCATCTCCCATGCTCCCATCTGACATTCCAGGACGCAAGTCTGTGAAACGGGATGATTTGCTCATAGGTCATCCATCTCCCACCCCAGGACTTGGAAACGCAGCACAAGAAACTTCCCCTTTCTTTTATTAACCCACATTTGTAGCTCAGACCCTGTATATGTCCTACCGCCCCAACACCAGTGCGACTTCTCTGACCTAACTCTCAGGCCTTGGGATCGCCCAGGAGCTCAAAATGCTCCTATCTGTCTGTCTGTCTCTTTCTACCGTGCCTGGTGCTGGGATGTGGGATATAATATGACTTGAGTTGAAGGTAGGTGGATTGTTCTCAGTGCTGCGGTTGCTAGGAAACAGTGTTGGGAGAGAAAGACTGTGTCCGACCCCAGGTGGGAGCCATCCTGTCCCTGGGAAACAATACTAGGGAGGTATGTTCCGTGGGTGAGGTAAGTTCTGGGGAGTGCCGAAGACAGGTGCATTGAAGTGCAGGTGCTATGAAGCTGAGCGGACCATCCGTCTTTTTGAGAAGCTGGAACAGAGGGTTACCTGGCCCTGGACTCAGCCCAAACAATGGGTCACCCTAAGTTGGAATCTACATGATGGCAACTGGTTTTTGAGAGGGGAAATTAAAACGAACTGGGGAGTACTGCTGAAAAATAATAAAGGAATGCTGGTGATCTGTCTGTGAAATTCAACACAAACCAGCCTACAACGGCACGCCAAGGTTTTTGGAGTGAAAAATAAGACAGAAACATGGAACTATCCTCAAACAGAAAGAATATTAACATGTCCAAAAGAGTAAGATTAGGAATAAAGTGATAACATCATGTTGGCAGATCCCACGTGGGTTCCAGGAGACAGATTAAAAAAAAAAAAACTTTGCTAAGATTACTGAAAGCTGCTTCATGAAGAGATCTCTATTTGATTATCATTCGGTAGTCCCCAATCAAGATGTCATGGTTCATGGTGGGGGGAGAGGGAGCACAAAACATTTTTATGCACATGCCCTTGACCAAAGTTTGGGCATTTTCTTCGAACAGTCTTCTAGCTTAAAACTGGTCATGCCTTAAGAAGCCAAGAAGCAGATCATGAAAAGTGCATCACTTAGGAAGTACAAGCTCCAGTGTGGAGGTTGGAGGTCAAAGTCTAAAATGAAAATCTAAACCAATGATAAAAAATGTTTATTTTGGCAACGCATCCTAGGTGAGAATAAACATATGAATCAATTGCTTCTGCTTTTAATCAGAATGAAAATGAATAATGCCGCTCAAGCTAATCCAGTAGCTACATGTAATTTCAAATGGTTTTCAATCTTTCAGATTGAAATGATGGCGAAATGACCACCAAAAATGATGATTTTGGTCAACTAAAAAGTATGTTACGTGTGCATCTGATGAGCACAAAACTAGAGAACTGTCAGACAGCTTCTCTTCTCCTGAGTAGTAAATTGTCTTTTAAAGAAAGAAGATTTTCTTAGCCTTCCTGAAGCAGAGAGACTACCATGATCCAATGAAGGCTGAGAACACCTCCTTAGACGGGGGTACTGCATGGTTGTGAAAGAGAGGGGCCTGCAGAATCTGAATGCCTGTGTCTCAATCTTGGCTCCCCAAGCCAGACAATGCTTCCAAAGTCTTCCTCTCTTCTAGGAATAACAGCAGCACGCTCGGAAGTCTGGTGTGCGCATCAGGGCACTGCCAGTTGTCTGGTTAAGTCTTCAGCCAGTGCTGTCACTATGGGGGCCTGGGACCGTGCTCAGTGACACTGCAGTCAGAGGGGATGGCACCAAAGTTACTGTCTATGATTTTTGCGCACGGTTTTGGTGGACACGGATCATTCTTCTAAAAACATCCCTGCAGCTAAGGAGTATTGTGTGAGCAAAGTGTTCAATTGCTAACCGCAATGTAGGCAGTTCAAAGCCACTAGTCGCACTGAGTCAAATCAGAAGGCTATCGCCTCCCACTGCAGTTTAGTCTTAGAAACCCAAGGTAGGATTTAGAATAGACTTAGAACAGACACAAAGATAGTGAGGTGATTATGTTGTAGTTAGTTATAACATCAAAAACTTTCACTAAGTTCAGCTTCCATGCATCAATATCCCTCCAAAGCAAAAACTCTTGTGTTAATTTCCTTTTTGAACCTTTGAACGTTCTCCAGTCAGAGATATCATGATTACCCAATCACAACGATGATTCAAATCACATGGCTTTGATGATACAGGCTACGAACATATTGTCAATGGTGGTTTCCCCATGAGTGCAAAGCACTGGGTGCAGAGTGCCATCACTGCTAACAATTTCCTCCAATTCAATGTCTTTCCATTCGTGTGGCACAAAAATCACCTGACCAGTTTCTGAAAAGCACAAATATCTCTGCACCACACTCAAAAGATTTTTAGTTCATATGTTCCTGGGATATATATATATATATATCTCCACAGTGATTCAAACACATAATCAGGTTTAGAAACCAATTCAAGTCACCTCAAATATGTTTTTGTTAATGGAAATGACAGGAAACCTATAGAAATTCTAAACGATGTATAATAAGTCAATGGGCTTAGAAGCTTGTGAATAATCTGTATTAATGTTATCATGACATTAAAGCTGTATCTTAACTGTGTAGGAACTGATAAAGAGTAGAACTTAGCAGAAGCAAGTATCAGATCTTTATCACTATCACCTATGACACCTATGATGTTGATGCAATGTACTCCTCGCCACCATCGAGAGCAAAGGGTGGCAGGTGCCCCAAAACAAAGATGAGGAGTCAGCAAAGGGCAGGGAGAGCGGACAAATGGAAACAGGAGCTCAGGGTGGAAACAGGGAGAGAGCCCGCACATCTGGAGACTGAGACTGACGTCACGGAACAATCTGCTTATGAATTATTGAATGGAAAATGAACATGTTATGTAAACTTGGATCTAGAGCACCAAAAAAACGTTTAAAAATTAATTGGCACTTAAAAATAGTGACTGTTTTACCCACAAAAAAGAGATCCCTCCTTCTGAGCAATTCCCATTTGATTCTGGTGTTTATGATTTTTTCCCCTCCTAATCTATCAACTATGAAACAAAAACAAATACACATGTACACACATATATATTTCTAACCATGACTTTAGATTTTTTTTTCATGCTCAGGGCATATCTAACGTTCCTTGGCTTATGTGACTGATGGCCCAGGAGAAGGGAAACCGGAGGTTATTTTTCCACAGAGAAAGGGGAGGGTTTCTGTTACTTAATTATTATGACTTTAAACAGAAACTATTATCTTTATCATTATCACCATTTGAAAACCTTCCCGATCCTTTAATATTTATCCAAAATATACAGGTTTTCCTCCAACAAATAAGCAGAAACCCATTACCAGGAGCCGACCAACTACTTTTAACATTACAGTCACTTACTGAAATCTTCGAGGGCGGCATGATATCCAAAGAGTAGTCCACTTCCTGTGTGCTCAGCGTTCTGAGGGAGAGTGAGCATTCTCCAATGGTTTTCTTCCTGGGAGTCTGAGTTTGAATCTTAAAAACAAGTCTTACTGTTTGTAGACTTTGGAGTTTAATGGTAAACACAAACGTTTCCATAAATTCAATAGCCTTAAAATAAAACAAAAAGACATATATAAATGCTTTACATGTAAAGTTGAAATGCCAATGCAAAATTTAGAAAACATTTTTATAATCTAGGTAGAGTATTTTTAATGTTTTATAAGCCCCCCTCAATTTTAATGTAAATGAAAGTGTGAGCGGTTAAGATTTGCTCTCCTAGAATTTATCCTGGATACAGGAGCCTGGTGGTGTTGGGGGTCACACTTTGGGCTGCTAACTGCAAGATCAGCGGTTCAAAACCCCAGCCATTCGGCGGGAGAAAGATGAAGCGAACCGTTCTCACAAAGACTGAAAGTCTCGGGAACTCAAAGGGACAGTTCCACACTGCCTTACGGGGTGACTCTGGTACAGAATCATCTGGCTGGCAGTGAGTCTGGTTTGGTTCTCCGGTTTTCCCCATCTTTGGTTTGGGGGTACCTTTTCTTTTCACACAATTCACCAAGAGTTAGGAAGAGTCTCATGTACAAGGGCTTCGTTACTGAGATCTGCCTTGCTGACACAGTGTGGGAAAGAGAGCTACTCTCTGCAACAGCCCCCTTGTCTCTCACAGGCGTGACTTTCACCTTTTGTAGATGATTACTGCATGCTTTCCCATCAGGTGAATCCTAGAGGAAAATGTGAGTTGAACATTCTACCTTCTCTCATAAGAATCCTCTTCAGGCAACAAGTCAGTGTTTCCCACCCTATGATCATTTTCAAATGTTCTTTGGTAATGTCACTTTTAATATTTTACAGCCTTGGCTTACCATGTACTCTCAACATGTTGGTAATAAATGTCTTTCTTTTCTTTCTATAGTATATCTCTTTTTACTATGGGAGGAGCTTATTGGCAGGATAGCTGGGCCACTAAAGTCACCATTTTTAATAGGTGTCCTAATTTTCAGTTTCATAAGTTAGAATTCAGTTAGAATTGCATTCCTGAATGTCTCACAACCACTTGAGCCCTCTTTTACTTACAGAATCTCAAACCCCAGGTATGTACAAATAATATATATAAACCAAACCCAAGCCAAACTCACTGCCGCCAAGGGGATGCCAACCACAGTGACCCCACGTGACAGAGGAGGGTCCTTGCTTTGTATTTTCTGCCCCTTGCCATTATACAAGTCTCTCAGAGCAAAAGCGAACGTGAGCTAGCATCACCAAATTTGAAAATAAAATATTTCTTCCAAGTTTTGATGAGATCACGTTGCCTAGTTCACTTATTTTTACTTGAAAATCCCAAAGTAAAATTGTCATCACAACACAGAGTCACCTAGGCTGCCCTTGGGACGTTAGCTAGCGGGCTTGGTCACTGACCATCGCAACGAGGGGGATGCTACACACATTTTGGGTCGTCCAGTGCATATAAAACTCATGTGTCCACCGTAGTCTATTAAGTGAACAGGGGCATTAGGAAGCTTAAAATGGGAATTACCAACATGTGACACAGAGACACAAAGTGAGCACTTTGGTAAAATGCTGCGGGTTGGCTTCCTCCACGCAGGGTTGCCACAAACCGACTTTCAGTTGGTCAGAAACATGTCTGCAAGCACAGGAAAGCAAGCGCAATAAAGCGGGGTGTGCCTGCCGGGGGTTTCCCACCATTCCTGCGCGAGTTTTTAGAGCATCCCTAGTTTTCCACGATGATCGTTAACAGCACTGCATTTTTATTATGTCCGTGAGAACTTCCACTGACTACATCAATAAGTATAACTATTTAAGGCTTGGATGTCTCTTGTAAAATTATGTATAGGACATTTTATGTTCTAAAATACTTTGGGGGATTTTCTAATGGAAATGAGTAAAATCAATCAATGACAAAATAAGAAGGGAAGAAAATTATGTATATAATACACATATGTATGGATTGTGATAAGAGTTGTATGAGTCTCCAATAAAATGATTAAAATATATATGTACATTAAGTTTCTATTTCTGTGACTACCAGTAATTTTTCATGTTTATTATGTTTCATGTTTCATTCATTTCATGTTTCAGTTAATTTTTTCAAATGATATATTCTTACAGGTGAAATTGTTTACATGGAAAACATAGGCTTTCAAACTCACATCAGAGGGCAAAAATGAGCATGTGTTGAGTACATACACTTTATTAAATTAATGTGAAATCTGGAACTTATAAAACCAAACTCAGGATCAGAAGCCCCTTAAGGATAGAAATTAGAAGAATTTCAAAGAAATGAACTGTAATCAAACAGTATTTCTCAAAGCCAAAGTACAGCAGGTATGAGAGATAAAAATACAGACATTTATTTTCCTTTTATGTAACAAAAGCAAATAATTTTCTGAGAGACCACTGATCTCCTAACTAGTGATTAAGATTTTCCTTTTAAATGCATCCCAATATTTGACACTAATTTTGAGACTTAAAATTATCTTTAAAAGCACAGGGCACATTATTTGCAGGTTTCCCCCCAAATAAAACATGTTCTTATTGCAATTACTCAATACGGTTAAAAGTAACAAACAGAAGAAAAACAGAACAAGAAACTCAGACCCAAACAGAAACATCAGCCACTTACATTGGAGCCTTCTTTAGGGGAACACTTGAAATGCACAGGTTTAGGCAAAGTTAATATTCCTTTTAGCAAAATGGTAGGAGTGTCTCCATAACTAGAGGGCCAGACTAAATCTTTGCACTAAAATAAAATGTAAAAATACAGCATAAGGTTTAGAAGAACTGTTGACAACCTAAATATTTTATATACTTCTTGAGTTGATAACTATAAACAAGAAAAGTAACTTTTAGTCTATTGAGATCTCTTGTGTCATCCACATTAAAATAATTTGAAATGTTGTATTACAGACATCAAGTCAATTTCCTTTTGGCAGCAAAGTAATTTATTTTTATCCTACATATGGGTTTATTTTCTTTTGCTCTTTCACTAAGCATTATTTTCTGCAAAATACTATAGAACTCAAACTTCCAAAGAAGGTGTTGGCCCATTTAGCGGCTTAAGAGTACAACAGCAGATTCTTACAATGTTCAAATAGTTGGTTTTATAAGACCAGTCAGTGTTAGCTATTTTGGGTTACCTGTAACACTGAGATCCAGATCTGCTCCAGCGAAGAATGATAGAACAGTTTCACAGTCAGCCTCCCAAACTCTCTTTCATCGCCTGAGAGCGTGATTGTATCTGAATCGTAGAAGGACAAAGATGTTGGCAGCGTGATACAATCCTAAGCCATTAAACGGATATAATCCAGTTTGAAGAGCCCAATTGAGAATGTTCTGGTTAAAAAACATTCATGTTGTCGCTGTTGTGGAGCACATGCACAGCACAAACAGACACTCAGCCTTTCCACATGCAAACTGGTGATGCTGGGCACATGCTTTCAGGGGTGCAACGGTGTCATGCTCCTTTTCTGAGCTGCTCCTCCCCTTTCACATGCACACTCTGCCCACCGAGCTCCCTAGCTCATCTTCCAAGCTGCTGCTGTCAAATGGGACCCGAGGTAGAGAGTTCTTCAATAACGGAATGCTCAAGGCAGACAGCTCTTACTAAACTGTGATTTAGTTTCATGAAGATTTCAGGGGATATTTTGGTTTAAGGTTAAAATGTCTCAGGGCAGCAGTCTTGAAGGTTCATCCAGCCTCCATGATTCCAGAAAGAACTAGGATCATTTGAAATTTGGTTCCCATTTAATTCCCTTTGAGCAAGATTCTTCTATACTTTCTTTCAGCAAAATATCAATAATGGTGGCTGGGCATCATCTAGTCTTTCTTCGGGTTTCATGGCAAAGGAAGTAGGAGTTCATGGTAGCAATTAGTCATACATTCCAGAAAAATACTACTATTGTTTTAAGTTGACATTTAATAGGACACAGTTATACTCCAATGTTTTTATTGGTGGTCTGAGGCTCAAAATTTAAATCCTAGCTTGAACTGTCAGTATAATTTAAGTTCAAACTGAGAAAAACTTTTCTAAATTACATTTATAATACCAGAATACTATATGATTCTAGAAGTTCTTTCAATCATATACTTTAAAGGAAACAAAAGATAGCTAACTACTGCACAATTTTTTTAAAAAAGACACAGCATGGTTAAGCTCTGAGAAATGAAGCATATGATCTCAGTAACAGTACCTGCCAACACTGCTAACACACAAATTATCCCTGGAGTCTTTTTCACCTGACAGACTATAATTCACTATTAGGCAGACATAATTTCTGTACGCAGAAAACACCAGGTACTTTAGTCCTTACCCAGGCTTCTATTGCTCCCCTGAGAATTCTTCCTTGAAGAAGAACTACTCGGTACACTGGAAAGTGAGTCATGTCTCTACAAATAAAATTGCTTAGTTAGAGATTGCATGTCACATATTAAGGGTTCTAAAGCTTACATTGTAATGACCACCCTTTCAAACGACAAGTCAACCATTTGACAGTGTTACCAGTTAGAATTTCTTACTTTTACACTGTGAACGTAAAACTAGCTTTGTGTCTCCTCTCTCTCTCTCTCTCTCTCTCTCTCTCTCTCTCTCTCTCTCTCTCTCTCTCTCTGTTAACATATTCATTATTGTGTCTTGGAGAGGCACTTTTTTGGTGTAAGATATCATAACCGTGGCTCCAAAGAAAATTAATGATAGTAGCAGTAAAGCTAAGAGGAAAACTGAGAATCACAATATTGTTGTTGTTGATTTTTTAATCACAATATTGTTAAGGAAAGAAAACATTGCTAAATTTGAATCAGGCTGCCATGTGTCTGATTTGTGGGCTGGATGGAGCATGGCTAAGTCGACAATATCAACCTCCTTGAGAAAAAAGAAGGGATGAAAGTGGCTAATGTACCAAAAGGCGTGAAGTCGTTAACCACAAAACAAAGACCCAGACCATAGAGGAGTTCGAAAAGACAACTGCTACCTCGGAAACAACTGGATGACCATGAGATGTGAGAAGGCTGAAGGCCTCCATAAAGATTTAAGGAAAAACGTTGCTGGAGTGAGCGCTGGGTAACCCAACGTGTTCAAAGGCAGCCTGGGCGGGTCCGAACAATTGAAAGAACTTAACCACCCTGTACAGTGTTGTGAGCCATGGGGGAGAAGTGCAGATAAAGATGAAGCTGATAAATATGTGGCTGAATTTGCTGACTAGATGGAGGCTCAAAAAATTTCACTTCACAGCAAGTGTTTGACTGTGACAAAATGAGACTTTGGGGGGGAGGGAAGGCCCCAAAGGGCCTTCTAAAGTGACCACTTTTTGACATTGGTAAATCCTTTCCTGTTCTCCTGTCATTCCCTAGCTTGTCGTGCATTCTTTCCAAAAATTGGGACTTTTTAAAAATGCCACAGGACGTGGGACAAATTGTTTAAAATCGGGACTGTCCTGCCAAAACACTTTATTCATGACTAAAGAGCAAAAGGCATTGCCAGGCCACAAGCCTGTGAAAGACAGGCTCACTCAGGTGTTGTGTGAGAATGCTAGTGGGGATTTTAAAGTGAAACTCATGTTAGTGCCACTCCGAAAACCCATGGGCTCTTCAACAATAAAACGTAATGATTATTTTATTTACTGTATTGTGTTGTTATTGAATGTACTATATTTATCCCACTTAGATGTTTCAGGGTTGATTTTCACAACCTAGGGTTGTTAACTTTGTATTAAAGTCCTGGAAAAATTACAAGTTTAATTTTTGTGCCTCAGAACCAGTTATTTGGTTTTCCATGATTTCTTCTGGGAAAAGTAAGTTTGGTTCTCGAACTTTTCAGTGTTCAAACACAAATATGCAATGAATTGAATTAGGCCATCGAGGTATCACTGCACATATGAATGTATCTATTTGACAGCCCTGGTGGCCAAAGGGGATCCATATTGGGTTGCTAATGTCAAGGTCAATAGTTTGAACCCAACAGTTCACTCCAGAGGAGAAATCTCATTGCCTCAAGCTTTCCTCAGATGCAGATCAGACAAGAAATGTAAACTTGACAGAAAGTAAACAAAAAATCTATGCCTTGTGGTCATGAGCTGAGTGTCTCCTCAACGCATATGGGGGACACACTAGTATTTATTCTCTACTAATTACTGCAGGTATTCAGCCTGCTGCTCCTAATGTAAATGGCACAATTTCTGAATTTTTCACTTGAATTATTATATGTATTTAAAATATAAATAAATGATTTACCTGGACGAATCGCTGAGATGAACTTGTAAGATCAAACATAGATTTGCTTAGCCCAGGGGAACCCGGAAGTTTATTGGTCCTTAAATCACAAACTACAAATTAACATGAGAAAATTAGGAATTTTCATACAAGAGGAGGAGAAATACTAGAGTTAAATCTAATTGCTGTTAATATGCTTGCCATAGGTGTACCCCAGGAATGTCAGGCACCAATCTAAGTAAGAGGTACAACCTTCTAGTGGATTTTTACCCTCAGTATTTCACTTTTGCTTAAGCTAGAGATCAGTACAAATCAAACACTGTGTAATACCCACACCAAGTGTCAAGGGCAGTATGTATGCTTTCCTTCCCCATTTCTTCCTCCCAGGAAGAATGCTAGCTTCTCAAACAGCCGTTCTTAACCTGTGGGCTGTGACCCCTTTGGGAGTCGAACCACCCTTTCACAGGGGTCACCAGATTCATAACTGTAGCAAATTACAGTTATAAAGGAGCAAGGAAAATAATTTTATGGTTGGGGGGGTCACTACAACATGAGGACTGTATTAAAGGGTCACGGCATTAAGAAGGTTGAAAACCACTGATCTAAAAGGATGCTAGTTTCTGTACTAAAAACAATTCAGATGTCGTTTAAAGAGCACTTATTGCATATGTAAACCCATATTGAACCTTATGTGTTCCTGTACTTCTAGCTTCCCTCCGAAACTATATGTGGTTTGCAGAATGGGACTCTGGATCCTGGCTGCGATACTACTGCAGGACCAAGCATAAGGCAGACAGTAAATAAACATTCCTTCTTTGAGAACTCACCCCAACGGCAGTGTTTGAGATGGCAACACCTCTCACAAAATCTTCACTGTTGATGCTCATACATTCTCAAGTATGAAACTAAAATGTTGTTTACTCATTTTGACTTTTTCATTTCTTTTTACTTACATTTTCACTCATATCCTGGGTTTTGAAGCCCATTATTTTCGAAGAATAGAGAAGAAAATTGAAAAAAGTCTAACGTCTGTTGTAGAATTCATCACAACAGCAGAAAGAGGAGCTCTGAGGATGCAGTGGGTCTCGCATGGGGCTGTGTGGTGATTTTATGTCCGTACACACTCCAGGTGCAGGCTGACAGGGGCCTTTCTGAGTCGATAGAAATGTGCCCCCTTGGAAACCCACGGGGCAGCTCTCCTCTGTCCTAGAGGCTCACTCTCAGCTGGAATCGGCTTGGTGGCAGGTCGTTGAGTGAGATGCCTTAAAGAACCCCTGGTGTCGCAGTGGGTTAGGTGTTGGGCTGCTAACTGCAAGGTCAGGGGTTCAAACTCTCTGGTAAGAAAGATGAGGCTGGCTGTTCTCAAAGACTGAACCCAAAGGTGCAGCTCTTCTCCACCCGATAGGGTCACTGTGAGTTAGAATGGACTCAAGGACAGTAGGCTTGGGTGTTTTATTTGTTAGATATGTTTTTTAAATGCATACAAAATAAGATGAAAACAAAACTCCTTCAAAAACAAAGAAAATGGGATCTGGAAGTACCAAACCAATCTATGACTCCTTTTATTTTTTCATCAGCTATAACGCCACAGAGAAGCCATAATGGTTGTTACTTTTATCATATTGGTCTGAATGCCTCCTTTTTTTACCTTTCAAATGCTTTTTATTGTAAGGATAGTTTCACTTAGGGACATAAACTATATTTGTTCAAGAAAAGTACATAGAGGAAAAGCACCCCCCTCCCTCCTGCACACGTGCGCGTGCACACACACACACACACACACACGACATTCCCACCTGATCCGTAGAGCTTCATCTTTTCGGGGTGAGGAAGCCGGCGACTCAGGTCTGGTGAGATGTGCCGATACATATAGAATGGGTTGTAAACGTCATAGCTAGTCCCCTGCAGGGATGAACTGGAAAGTTCTGCCTTTCGGTCTCCAAAAGAGGCTCGGGCCGATCCTGAAAGACAAGGTTCCCAACGTCTTACATCATCTTTTGTTTGTGTTTTTGCAAAAGACAGTGGTCCCAAGGCAAACAGGAATGTTTTCGGTCTCAAGTGATATACATGCGCATAGCTTTGGCATCTGAAGAGCCAGCACCTATTGAACTCTAACCATGCTGAACTGGGGATCTGGCAGGGGCCCTGCTCCAAAGTAGTCTGGTAGGTTGTAGCCATGTTCCTTTGCCACATCGACTAAGGTTTTATTTATCTTCTTATACAAAGAACATCACTTAAATAAATCATTTCTAGAGATAAAGGCTTTGTAAGCAGACACAGAACTATGAGTTACATTTTGCTCCCCCAAAGTCTGTGTCAAGGGGACATGGTGATGACTGACTCGCAGTGGCTGCCAATCACGCAATGATGCATGCCTATCCCCTCCATCAGTGGGGATCAGTCAGTCAGTGGTAGGGGCTTGTTTGGGGTAGAGGTATAACACTCATGTTAGCCCCAGAGGCCAGAGAAAGATGGCTTCCCTAAGATATGGCCTGTATCACCTTCTATCTTACAAAAAAGAAAGGTAGAGAGAAGCCAGAGCAGGGGGACCTGACTAACACCAAGAGAAAGAAATGTTCTTTATATTCTGCTGAGAGTCCCCCAGACCTAGGAGAAGACTGATGTTAAGGGACATGGAGACCTCTCCAAGGAATGCCAGGCCCTTCCCCCAACCCTGATGGCAAAAGAGAACTTTCCCCTAGTTGGTGCCCTGGTTTTGGACTTGTAGCCTCTTGAACCATGAGGTTGTTGGTTTCATTTCTTGGACTGTGTAAATACATCGAGTGTAAGCGTCTTTAAAAGGAAAGAAAGAAATCCCTCCCTTCGTATCCCTCAAACCTAAATAATGATTCGGGTGACTTAAAAAAGAGAAAAGAGAGGGAAAAGTAAAACTGAAATGGAGTCTTTAGTGACAAACAAGTTCATCTCAAACAAAACAGAACAAAAGCCACCCACTGGTGACATTTCTGTGATAGCAGCACGGCATAACTAAAACACACAGTCCAGTCATCAAAAAATGACCACAAGCTGAGAACCACAGAGCGAGTCTTAATGAATCTGAAATGACTGAAATTCCTACAAAGGATGTTCTCTGAGGCAACAAACGTGGAAATCAAAGAGCCGCAAAGGTGAATGGAAGACTGACAGTAGAGCAGGGGTCCTCAACCTTCCCAATGCCACAGCCCTTTCATACAGTTCCTCAGGTGGTGGTGACCCCAACCACAAAATTATTATAGTTGCTACTTCATCACTGTCATTTTGCTTCTGTACCAATCGGGAGACCCCTGTGAAAGGGATGTTCGATCCCCAAAAGGGTCACAACCCACAGGTTGAGAACCAATGACTTACATGAAAATGCAAATAACCAAGAATAATGACGACGACGACAACAACAACAACAACGAAATTCTTTTAGAAGAGGAAGATGGAAAGGTTTGCTCTCCTAGGCATTAGCATTGATTATCGAGTCAAAGAATATTGGCACAGTGATAGAGAAGTGGACTGCACACTAGGGTAGAAGACTAGAGAGAGAAGCAAGTATTTGGAACTACTAGATTGACCACCAAAGGTGGCACTGCGCAGTAGTGGAGGAAGGCTGGTGCTTTCGGTAAAAGATGGTAGAACAATTTGAAATCTAAATAGGAAATAAATACATCCACCACACCTTATATATTCTAAAAATAAACAAATAGATTCCTAGGAGATTGTAAGTTTACGTAAATCAAATGTCAAAGGTATCTCAATAATGCTTCTATATAGAAGTTAGCTTACAAGAACACTTTCACAATCTCAGACAGGAAACTCTTCTGAAACGGGACACGGAAAGAATTGATGACTTTAAATAACGTTCCGCTTTCCCAAAGATAGTCCACAGGGTGGGAGAAGAGACTTCCACAACCAGAACACAAAACGACTCCTATAAATCAATAAGAAAAACACAAACAAGGGATGTACGCATATGTGCTATGTCAAGCACGTCTGAAGAAGGACTATCCAAGTAGTTAATAAACATGACCCGGGCCTCAATCTCATTCGCCATGAGGGAAATGCAAGTTAAAACCCCAGAAGATACTACTGTGAACTTCTAAGAACAGTTAAAATTAAAAATACTAAAAATACAAGCTCTGGCAAGAAATCAGAGCCATACGCCCGCTGTTAACAGGAATGTAAGTGGAGAGATCGCTGTTAAAAGAGAGTTTCTACAAGGCTGAAGAGCTTCTACAAGGCAATTTCTACACGGCTGAAGATATTTATTGTCTATGACCTAGCCATACCATTCTGGAATAGAAACCCAAATGAAATAATCGTTCGCATGTACCAAAAGGCATGCATAAGAATATTCGTAACCATCATTATCTGTATTAACCTGTATAACTGTGTAACTAAAAATTGGAAGAAAAGCAACAACCAGTGTCCCCCAATGGCAAAATGGATCAACTTTAGTATAAACGATTTTAAAATACCATGTAGAATGCTACTCAGGTACACTGCTGTATGCCATGTCTTATGGAATCCAGGTAATGGATAAACTGCATGACACACATAGAGATGAAAACACGAGTTAAAGCTGCCTCTCAAAGCCCACTGCTACTGACTAGATGCTAACTCACAGCGGCCCTATAGGGCAGACTTCTAAGAATGTAATTCTTCATGGGAGTAGAAAGCCTCATCTTTCTCCCATGAAGAGGATGATGGGTTTGGACTTCTGACCTTGAGGTTAGTTGGCCACTTTGTAAGCTACATATACCAGGAGAGCTCTTTAATGCTGCATGGAAGAATCCAAAATCACAAGAGTGTACGCTGAATGCAGAATTGTATTCTCACCATCATGGTGAGAAAGAGGAAGAACTAAACTACAATGTCCAGGAATTTGTGCTAAGGTGACAAAATCAAGAGAGGATTATAGGAATTGGGACACTGATTCCTCTGGGCGGCCTAGATGGAGTGGGCACTGGCTGAAAAGGTAGCTAGCAATATGCTACTACTTCTGGGTGGTGACTCCACGGGTATCTTGCTTTGTCATACATCAGTAAACTTAAGTAGTTACCAGGGTCTTAGAAGCTTGAAAATGACTACCCAGTTGGTCTCTATTCACTTGGAATAACAGAGGAGGGAATAATGAGAGAGAATGTGTGGCTGATTGCCTCCCAGAACAACTGTCTACATTGCCATGAGAACAGAAGAACTGGGTGGTGTCTGCCTCCTACCACTGAATATTTGGATCACAGATTCTATAGAAGATTCCTGATCAAAAGAGGAACAATGGGGAGGGTGGATTTTTTAATTCTCATGCTTTCCAGACTTTCTGGATGAGACTATTACAGTGAGACAATCGTATAATAAAACATAAGCTTAGCTTTGCTACTTAAAAAAGATTCCGGCTTGAGTAGTAGTATGCTCTTTAAAGAACTATTTATACAGTACTAACTTGACAGCAACAACTTAAAAGGTGAGATGGGAACCTTATAAGGCAATAAATATATGATAAAGGAGAAGGAACCACTTCAACAGGGGAGAACCGTTGTGCAACCTGAAGAATGTAATCGATGTCCCTGGATTGTACAAGGGAATAGAGGTGAACATTGACCTGTATAAGTTGTACTGTGTATACTCTCAACAAGAACAAAACAAAATCCAATCAATAAGATATTACATAGTTGAGCTGAGCCCCGGTGGTGTAGTGGTTGAGTGTGGGACTTCAGCCCACTGGTTTGGCGGTTCAAATCTAGCAGCAGCTCTCCAGGAGCAAGGCTGGGCCTCCTGCTCCCACCAGAGGGCAGTGATGCCCCCCCCCAAAAAAAACAAAAACAAAAGACATTACACAGTAAATTTATCTACTGAAAGAGTAAAGTCTGAGCTGTTATATATATTTCTATACATTTTATTTGAGAAGCAAAAACGTAGAAGCAAAATAGCACAAGAGCAGTATTTAAATGCTGCATATTGGTTTTAAAATTTTGCCATTTTGTGTTTACCTTCAAGTTCTTCCATATGTGAAGGAGTTCCTTGTGTCCTGGGCTGAACATAAGATAACCTAAACTTCGGTACCACAAACGGCACTTCTTTGCCATCAGATGGTAATTTAGACAGTAAATAATCCTCAGTGCAGCCAACCTGAGGCTTTACAGACACAGAGGTCAGTGGAGCTATACAGATGGTGGTGTTTTGGCTACTTGAGACTGCCGCCTTGAAGTCTCCTTCCATGGAAACTACATAGAAAGTAAGAAAAAAAGAGAAAAGGAAAAGTGACAAATATGCCTGTGGATTTATGGACAACCACCCAAAGCCAACCTGTTTGGGTACTTAGTTAATCACTTAAGATTAAATTCCTGATACATAAACTACCCTTGGGTCTTATCAAGCACTTTTGGAAAAGACATTAATTCTGTCCAGTCAATATTCCAGCAATTAATACATGATTGCCAGAGTACATTAGGTTATCATGATGCGAAAAGCAGGTTTTAAAGAGTCTCATTCCCAGAAAAGAGTCCATTAATTGGGGGGGGGGGGGTAGCTTAGTTTGTAGCTAATTCCAAAATGCTTCCAAGTGAATTCTAGTCCCTTGAAAGTACTGCCAACAAATTCTTGTTGTCAGCACTACTGTTTAATATCACTCTTAAATACTTCAACAAAATAATTCTTAGAAAAAGGAAAAGGTCTCCAAATGTACAAATAATCCTCATCAAA
The DNA here is from genome assembly GCA_004026705.1 of Nesogale talazaci. Taxonomy (NCBI): domain Eukaryota; kingdom Metazoa; phylum Chordata; class Mammalia; order Afrosoricida; family Tenrecidae; genus Nesogale; species Nesogale talazaci. The sequence continues at coordinate 120,708 of PVJH01001628.1, read as the reverse complement.
TCAAAAGACGTACAGTGATCCAAGATAGACATCATAATAGCAGACCTCTTGTCCAAGATTCTAAGCCTGATTTTATCGTTTCCCCCAAGACAGGACTTTTAAGTGGCTGGGCCTAAAAGAGGCAGTCTGGAACCCCCCAGAGCTGTTCTTTCTGTGGATTTACTTCCATCTACTGACGGAGGAAAAGTCCAACCCATGTAATCTTTGAACTATTGCTCTTCCCATCTACCATGTTTCCTAAACACTTAGAATGAACAATGAGAGACTGATGGAGGACATGGGAGTATAGAAAAGTTCCTACGGTTAGAAAAACCAAATCACTGATTATTTTTGATCATGGAACTCCTGGCCCTATCTAACCTGGTTTTGCTGGCATTCTCCCCATAATCCAATAAGGCTCTGCAATTTGCAACAAAAAGTACAACTGGTAATATTTCAAAATATATAAAATGTCTCAATGCTAAAAATATGTTTCACGCACAAATAGACTAAGACGCGAAAGAAAAAGCCAGAAGCAAATAGAGTCCCAGTCACCCCAGAAGAGACAGAAACTTCCAGGGATCACTGATGGGTTAAGGGTCTTGACAGAGTTAGGGATCCTCCCTCTGTCCGTCCCCCCCATGGTAATTGATTTACAAAGGATCATTTTACATGCACTGTCCATAGACTGTGGAAACCTGGTGAAACAGAGAATTAAGCACTGGACTGCTAAACCGGAGGACTGGGAGTAGTCCCCACCTACCAGCCACTCCAAGAAAGAAAGGTAAAGCAGTCTGCTCCCACAGTTTCAGAGACCCCAAAGATCAGCTCAGCTCTTCCTACAGGACCACAATGAGTTGAGATCGATTCAGGGGAAGCGGAATTAAAGGTTCATAAATGTAAAAATGTCTCTATTTAAACTGGAACACTGGCAACACCCCCCCCCCCCCCACCCAACACCTCTCTTCTATCCCTGCCTTGGGTTAGCGACTGGAATGGCCAGGTCTGATGCTGGACTTCCCTCCTGTCTTTCTTCCCACTCTCCTTCCTAGAGTCCAGTTCAGATGCCCACACCACCCTCTCTATCTTCTTGGCGGCAATGTCACAAGGTGCTTCTTGGGTTGGGTTTATTTCTCTCCCCTTTGTTCTCAGGCACTGGAAGTCTCAGAGTACTTCTAGTATGGCTTCTCTTTATGTGTCTGCCTCGCCATGAATTCGGACGTCTCTTGAAATACACCAAGTACGTTTTTTAAGACCACAAATAAATGTCTTCTGAAGTGAAAGCAAAACAAACAAGAACTCACAGTTGTGTTTTTCTGCTTCCCCATAGAAACACCCTTGACAGCAACTCTTTAAAAATTCTGTTGCCATTACACGCAGCTTCCAAAATCCAGCGAGAGAGACAGGCTTCCAGCTTCAATGTCAATCTGGTGGTAGGACAGAAAACAAGTTAGACATGATTATGCTCATGCCAATAGATATCACTGAATAAATTCCATTATCTGTCTTTAAAGCAGAGCGAGGGCTCGCAAGCAAGTAAATTAAAAGCAGGAGTGAACTACTATCTTCTCTTTTTGGTTGCTGTTCCCACATGTCATTCTGTAGCATGCAGGCGCCTTGAAGTTATTAAAATCCATGGCTTTAAGAATCGCCCAGTGAATCACCTCAATGTTAAACATGTTTGTAAAGAAAATATAGGACCCGGATAAAAAGGATGCTATGAATTTTACTTTCTCGGCTGTTGCCACGTGCCAGTTCTGACGCCTAGCCACCCAGGTACAGAGAGAAGCGTCGCTGGGTCCTGCACCCTCTTCACGTTGGTTCTTAGTTTGTGCCCTTTGTTGCAGACACTGTGTCAATCCCTCTGGGCAGGGGGCTTTTCCACTGTGAATTCTTTTGGTACCCCAAAGGTCTTAGAATGGGGGTAAGTCAACCAATAACTTCATTAAACTGTATTAGTTTAATCCTTAGAATTATACTAAAAAAGGATATCTTAAACATTATAACATATACATGCATTCCAAGATGGGCTAAATGAAATGCAAGTACAATATTATGCAAACAACAAGCCCCTATTTTAAATTGATCGGGATCACAAATTATATAGAAATTTCACATCGAGTATCACAAAATGCAGTTTTCCAAGGTGCTCTCGAGATTTTACTCCAAATGCACGCTCTTCATTTTTGCCTCTTTTAGCCATATGTATTTTCTAGGGAAACTTCAGACATATCCAAAAGAAGAGATGACCTAGATTAAACAAGTAAGGACTCACAGAAGATTTTATTTCATCTCTACTCTCCAACTTTCCCTGTCTCTTGAGTTACTTTGAAGCACATTTTAATTCACATAGTTGCACCCATCGATTTGAAGGCAGCTATCTCTAGCTTGAACTGCCAAGATTTGAGTTCCTCGCTGGGCTACCAAATCCCACTCATGGCCATCAAGTTGATTTTGACCCTGGAAGAGAGAGTAGAACTGCTCTTTGGGGTTTCCAGAACTGTAAATCTTTACAGGAGGAGAGAGCCTCTCTTTCTTCTGAGGAGTGGCTGGCAGGTTCAAACCACTGACCTTTGGTTAGCAGACCAATGCGTAACTCATTATGTCACCAGCACACCAAACAGTGGATACTTATTCTGATTTTAATGTTTCTATTTGGTGAGATCCATGTCATCTTTTGATTTAGCAAATGTATTTTATTTAGAAACAATTGAGGAATGTCTCAATGTCATCGAAAGTCATGAGATTATGAAGTAACTCTTGAAGGCTGGGGACACGTCATGTTCGTGTCTGTATCCCCACCGATATAAGTCAACTACTAGGCCCATAGCAACAGATGGACAAATATTTGCCAATATGACTCATTCTCCAACTGGTCCTTCAAGTTTCCCAGAGTGAGCACACTAATCAAACATAAATGAATACATCAACTTTTTAAAATGCTATATCAATGCTTGATAGGGAAAAAGTTGTGACTATCTGTTTCTTTTGGGGGGGATGAAATGCAAATATATAGGTTTTATTGGAGGTAATGAAGGACTTTTGGGAAGGGAAAGGACAGCAGAGAAAGAGACAGACAGACCGGCTGTCTGTTTCTATAAAGATTTACAGAAAAGGCAGTTCCATTCTGTCCTATCTGGTAGCTATGAGTTGGAATAGACTTGATGCTTAAACAGGGAGACAAAAATTAAACATTTTGCTTCATATTTAAAATATACTATATAATTGTCCTTAAATTGTAAGCTTCAGAATTATAGGTAGGAAGAAAATTGCTGTGTTAGTCCTGGTAGACTAGAGAAACAAATTCATAAAAACGCATATGTATATAAGGAAGAGGTTTCTATACAAGAGGAATGGATCATTGAGAAAGCACCCCAACCCAGTCCACTCCAAGCCCATAAGTACAATATTAGCCCATATGTCTGATATCAATCCATTAGTCTTCTTCAGACTCTCCAAGCACATGCAATGATGCTAGGACAATCATGGGTCAATGGGTGCAGAGTCTTGTGTATCCAATGACGGTAGAAGTATCTCAGTGCTGGCAGGCGTCTCCATGTGGCTTCTCCAGCCCCAGAGATCTGATTCCATAGGGTAAGCCCATGTGGCTTCTCTTCCGGCTCTCCAAGACTCAGGGTCTATCAGCATGCTGCCATCTTGTCAGTAGAACATCTCCCAGGGACTGAGTTGATGGTCTCTCACCTCCATGGGGCAAATATCGCAAGATTTCTCAGAATTCTCAGAGAAAGTCATGCCCACACAGAGGTCTCATTGGCTATCTCCAGATTGGCAGGCTAGACTCCACTCCTACACTCGTAATCAAATTGGCACCAGAATACATGACTGCCACAAATACATAAATAAAAATATGTTGGTGTAAGGAAAACCCACAGAGTTAATTAATTCTAGTAAAAGGCTATGGCAAGAGAATTAGGGATTAACTTCAAGGGCTCTCTCACTGGCAGAGCAGAGAATCAAAGCAAGCAGTGGGTTGTAACCACTAGTGCTATCAAATTGATTCTGACTGATGCCGGCCCTCTGTATGTCAGAGTAGAACTATGTCTCTCAAAATGTCCAACGGGCGATTTTTTTTTCAGGAGTAGATTGACAGATCTTTTTTCTGAGGGGTTTCTGGGTAGATCTGGACGTATGGCCAGAGGTTTTCAGATAGCGAGTGTGCACGTTAACCTTTCGTGCCACCCAGGGACTCCTCTGACATATCAAACACCTTGATAAGGTAAAAACCTACTAAAAAACATAATTATAACAGCCTTACTGCATCTGCAAATTTAATATCAACTACCCAGTCACTGTTCAAATTTCCCCCATGGTTTTAGATTTTTGCCATTATAAATAGTGCTACAAGACATTTTACACACATGTTCAGATATTTCCTCATGTATGTTTTATGAGAGAGTCCAAGCGATAGGATTGCTGAGTTAAAGCATAAATACACATGTAATTTTGCTTGCTTAAAAACCACCAGCCACTCCGTGGGACAAGGAAGAGCCTTTTTAGCCTTATGCAGAGGTGCAGTCTCAGAAACCCAAAGGGACAGTTCTACTCTGTCTGATAGAGTAGAACTAGTCTCTAGGACTCAGAATTGATTGGATGGCAGAGTTTGAAGAGTCTCAAAGACCGATTATGATGGGAAGGTGGGGAGTGGGGGGGGGGGGTGGTCAACTTGACTGGGCCAGGATGACCAGTGGTTTGGTAGTTGGGGCCTAGTAATGTCCTGTAATGTGACCTAAGATAATCCACTCACTTCCAAGATGGGGTCTGCTGTAAGCGGCCAAGTTGTTGAAGAAGCTTAGGGTACAGTGCAACCCACTGACCCCAGCCACAGTCCTGGCACAATTGAAAGTTTTCCTCAGGGTGTGGGGTCTACACCCTGAGGAACTTGCTTTCCATGTTCTGGGGAACTTGCTTTTTCCCTGAGTCTGGGTCCTGCATCTGTCCTGTAGACCTCCGGTTCTTTGGACTTAAGCCAATGGCCTGCCATATTACATGCTCATCCCGGGTGCCATCAATGGCCTGCCAACCTTGGATTCATTCTCCTGACTTGGATTAATCTGCCTTTTTAGCCTGTTGTGCTCTTGCCAATCCTGGGATCAGCAGCCTGTGAAGCTACGTGACGTAGGAGAAGCCTCCAGCTTGACCTCTGACCCACAGACTTGGAACGGGACTGGATTACCCGCTTCTACAACAGTATGCATCATTTTCTTGGTATAAATTTCCGTCTGTCTGTCTGTTTCTTCTCCCCTATCATTGGCTTTGTTTCTCTTAGAGAACCCAGCTTAACACTTTAGCTTATTTCCAAAACAAAGTCTGAGACTCTCCTTAGGGAATCACAGTCAAGCACCGTCTGAAACATTTATTTTTAAATAAATGCTCATGAAAATGGTCAAAAAACTCTCTAAAGCAGAACGTTTGCCCCAAGGAACATATACAGATCCTTCTGTGTATAAAATGAGGACTCTAGCACTAGTTGAGCAAATCACTCGTGCGAGCATATTAAGTCTTAAACATTTTACTACAACAGGGCATCACTTGTTATAAGCAAACTTATCACCAAAGTCTGCTAATAGGCTTACATTTACTTTTCCCCAAAATAAATCTTCTGTGTGAAACTTGACACAAGGAGTCAGCCAGTATCTTTTCTTTAGAGGGACAGAGAGCAACTCTTTTAGGGGCGGAGAAGCAAAACTGAAGCTCAATTTGGGGTGTAGACCACCACTCATCTCTTCTGTCCCCCTGCAGTGGCCGGCTTGTTGCTGTGAGGCTGGAAGCTATGCCAGGCGGGCCACTCCTGGGGGACAGGCTTCAGCTGGGCTTCCAGGCTAAGACAGAGGAAGGAATAGTCCATTCACTTCTGAGGGAAAAGCCACGCAAAACCGTAGGAATGACAGTGGAACATTATCAGAGACAATGTCAAAAGATGAGTCCCCCAGGTCGGAAGACACTCAAAATACGACTAGGGTACAGCTACCTCCTCAAAGTGGAATCAGGTTTATGATGCGGATGAAACAGCTTCCAGGGCTCTCAGGTGCTGATGGGGCCACATCTCAAAGTGAGAAGAACAGCTTGAAACATCCACTAATAAGCAAGACGTGGAATGTGTGAAACAAAAGCGGAACAGCGCGTTGAGAAGATAAAATAAGGCATTCCAGTGCAATGTACAAAGACTCACAAACCAAAAGGGAAGAAAATACTCTGTAAAGCTCAGGTCTGAAGGACGGAAGAGAACATTTCAGCCTTGCGTGTCAGTATTAAGGATTCTATGGGCAAAACATTAAGTGACGGATGGAGTATCAAAGACGATAGAAGGCTATGTGGATTACGCCCATAAAACTGCTCAAAATGAAATAAAATAAAGGTGGGGTTGGGAAAAGATATAAGGACTATACAGAGTCTTTATACAGACAAGAATTGGCGACCACGGGGCAGGACAAGGGGAACAGCATGGCGACTTTGGGACTGTAAGGCAGAGCAACAAGCTGGCTTCCCGGCACAGGGAGGCGAGACCTAGGGAGCATGTTGCTGGGCGGCAGAGGTCCCGAGAGAGACGCGGCTCGCACGTGGCTGAGAGGCAAAGGACCTGAGAGAGCTGCGGTTACCATGTGGCGATGAGACTAAGGACTGTGAAGGGCTGCGGAGAGATGTTGTGAACCAGTAACAAACAGTATCCTTGCGGTTTGCCCGTCCTGACCAGGGGTAACCCATTAACTTCTCTAATAAGCTCAACTCACTGCCATCAAGCTGGTGCTAACTCAGAGGGGCCCCAGAGAACAGGGTAGAACTGCCCCTGTGGGTTTCCAAGACTGTAACTTTTTTTTTTTTGAGGGGGGGCATCACTGCCTCTGGTGGTTGTGGGCACTACCCAGTGCTGCTCCTGAGAGCCGCCGCTGGATTTGAACCGCCAAGCCGGCGGGCCGCAGTCCCACACTCAACCACTTACGCCACCGGGGTTCAGCCTGACTGTAACTTTTTTTTACGAGAGTAGAAAGCCATGCCTTTCTCCCATGGAGCAGCTAGTGGTTTTGAACTGCTGGCCTTGCAGTGAGCAGGCCAACACAAAACCACCGAGGCACCCAACTTCCCTACTAACCTCCTTAATTGGGAGTGCTATCTGTGAGTTCTGTGTAGCCCTGGCAACCAGGTATCCAACCCTGTCTGTAAGGAGAGTGCCTTGGGTGGAGTACCATAAATACTTGAGTGTAAGCCGACCTGAATAACAGCTGAGGCCCCTAATTGTACCACAAAACTGCATTAAAAATGTGCTGAAAAACTTGGTCTCTACACGAATATATTGGTACGTGGCACGAGAAAACAGTAAAGACAGATGGACAGTGAAAACATGTCTGACGTCTGATATGTCTGACATGGCAAGAGGGAAACCGGAGGAGGTCAGATGTGGCCAGTTCCTGCTCCCTACACCCCCAGGCCAAGCCATTTACTGCACAACAATCTTCTCTTTATTTTCACCTTTTCTATAGCTCTCATTATATTTGTGTATTTTACAAGCAGTGTATAGTACGATTATGTTCTATTATCTACGTGTGGTAATTTTTATACTTTAGTACATGCCTTTTAATAGCACTTAGTATATGCGTACACCTTTGAAACCATGTTGACTTATCAGTGAATTAAACCTACTTTTACATTATTATGGTGACCCCTTTACCTTAAAAATGTGTGCAGCTCAAGAGATGGTTTTGTCGGATATTAACACAATTACACTAGCTTGTTTCTGCATGGTGTTTGTATAAAACAGTCTCCTCTTGATGGTTTACTATTTTTATCAGCTTACTTCCTCTGTGTCCTATATTAGATGTCTCTTATAAATAAGAGTAGGTCACAAGATTGGGCTGCTAACTGCAAGGGTCCCGCACACACACACACACCCTGTCGCTCCTTAGAAGGAAGCTGACGGCTTTTGCTCCTGTAAAGATTACAACCTCAAACCCTGCAAAAGGCAGTTCTACTCTGCCCTACTGGATCGCTGCATCTAATGGCAGTGAGTTTGGTTTTTATTTGGTTTCTTATAAATAGCATAGTTGGGATTTTTGAATCCAGGTTAACAGCCTTAGTCTTGTTAATTAAAGCTTTATTCGACTGACATTGATGGTCACCGACTGACATCTTTGGGTTAAGAGAGCCCATTTTATTGGGCCTCCTACTTGTTCTCCTTAGTGTTTCCTTTGGATCACTGAGTGTTTATCAGCCCAGTCTTCCTCTAGTAGATGAGGTAGGTTATTGCTTATGACTGCTGTAACAAATTATCACCATGTAGTGGATTCTAACAGCATAACTATAATATCTTCCAGATCTAGAGGTTAGAACTTCCAGAATGGGGCTTCGATGAACTAAAATCATGCTTCCTTCTGGAAGCTCTAGAGGAGAATTCATGTCTTTTCCTTTTCCTAAAAGCCACCTGCATTCTTTGGCTCCCGGCTCTACTTCCACCTTCAAAGCCAGCAGCATAGCATCCTCTATCTCTCTTGGATCCCTACTCCCATCATTAAGCCTCCTTCTCCTTCACCTGCCCCCTTCTTTCCTGTTAAAGGAACTTGTGATTACACCGAGGTAGCTTAGACCACCAATGATCCAGAAAAAAATCCCTTCTCAAGAATCGAAACTCCATCATGTCTGCAAAAACACTTGCACAAAAACAAAAACACAAGACCACATAGTGACAGGTTTCCGGCATTAGGATGGGGATCTCTTCGGAAGATCATTATTCTACCTACCATGGATAGTATATATTTCACTTCCTTTTCTTTAAGTATTTGCCCTGGTGGTTTTAACATGTACACCTAACATGTCAAAATTTGAAAAGAATCATTTTTTTCCTCTTTACGCACAATGAAAGGGTTTGAGATTTTAGCGTTACTTATATGCCAACTCATGTGTGACTTCTACATAGATCATTTTAATTCTGTTTGATACCCACAGGCCGTATTGTTTTGGGGAGTTGGTGTTCGTACAGGAGAACACATTTTCAACTCCTCACTTTAGTCCTCTTGTACCTGAAGCTTCCCATGGGAGTTCCCTTTCTTTCTCTTTGCTGACACCACCATCACGTGCTTTGGTGGTGGGATGGCAATCGGGAGACCCTCGCAGGTGCTTGGGTCAGATGATGATCCTCAGAAATTTATGGGAAAGTTCAAACATACCAGAGTCAACATACACTAAACCCACACAGACCTAATTTGAATAATTATCAGCTCACAGTCAATCCTGAGTCTTAGTTATACTTCTGCTTATAAATTCTGTAAGGAAACCTCAAGCTATATCATTTTACCTGTAAATATTTCAGATGTATCTCTGACATGATTCTCTTTTTTAATACAACCATAATACCAGCGCCACACTTATAGGAAATCATTACTTCCTTACTATCATCACATTTGTGTCATTATAGTTATTTAATTGTCATTTGGGAGAAAACCAAAACCCCAATTCCCTGCCATTGAGTCACTTCCAACTCATAGGTTGAAATACATCTTAAATATATAAGTTTTGTGGAAAATATTTTGATATTTTCAATCCGATAAGGATTTAGCATGGACAGGGGCTTGCTGATCACATCTCCACTGTGTCACTTGGCGTATTCCTCTTCATTCTATTATCCACTAGGATGACAGCTACATTCCATTCGCTCAGATTCAGGCTTTGAAGTTGGACTCCTTTATGCTGGGTAGTTGGTCTGTGGCGCCTACATAGAGGTCATCCATTGCCTTTGTTTTTAGGTCAACAGGCACTGATGATCATTCATGACTCTCATTCTTTAAAGGTAGCTCCTTTGGTTAGCGAGCTCTACATTTGTTGTTTTCCAAACAAAATAAATAAATCGTATTCTATTATTCCAATGCCGACTGTCAATATAACTAACTACTGTTGCTTTAGGGAAAAAAAAAATCTGTGTCCATGGAGTTAAGATCTGGTTGGTGGGGGAGGGAGAACAGGGACAGAGGGGAAAGGATGGGAAGCTGATCTCAAGGGCTCAAGTGGAAAAGCAGATATGTGGAGAATGATAACAGCAGCAAGCATGTGAAGGTGCTTGCTACATTATATCTATTTATGTATTATGAAAAATGATGTATGAGCCTCCAATAAAATGATTTTTAATTAAAAAATCTTTTTTAATTCCCTTCATTTAACTATGATATTTCTACGGGCGCACTCTTTCTTGCTTGAGCTTCTTGAATCCATTGACTGGCATTTTTCATGAGGAGTGAAAAATTCTTCCGTTTTTTTCCTCTTTAACATTGCCTTTGTTTCATTCCCAATAACTTCTTTTTATTCTATTTTTCAGGAGCTCCACTTCGTAACATGTTTTCACTAAAACATCTCTGTATCAAAGATTGTTTCACATTGTCCATTTCTGAGTTGTATTCGAAGGATCTGCTCTGATCTACCTTCTGGCTCAATATTCTCTGGTTAAGTCCAACGTCTGGTTTACACGCTGATGAATACAATTTATACATTGAAATGATTTGCATTCTTTGTCAAGCAATCCTTTTTTTTTTCCAATCAGCTGCGTCACTTATTTTCAAACATGCCTTTTATTTAAACATGGCCCACTACAGTTATTTTAATAATCTACGACTGATCACTCCAATAGCTCAAGGAGTCCTGGTGGCACAGGGGTTACACATGGGTCTGCAATCCACAAGGTCAGCAGTTCAGAACCACCTCCTTGGGGAAAAGACTGGGCTTTCTACTCCCGTAAAGAGTTAGTGTCTCGAAAGCCGACAGGCGCAGTTCTACCCTGCCCTGCAGAATCACTATGAATCAGGATGGACTCAGTGGCAGTGAGTGAGAAAGCCTCTGTGGGCTTCTTTAAGGAGCAAAGAGTTTTAGGTGCTATTTCTTCAAAGATGAAAGAGGAAGTGGAAATCAAAAGCAGAATGAGATACTTCGCTACCACTCACCAGTTGGCACGGGGAAGATTCCTGCCCACGGCGACCCCACGTGCGTCAAAGAAGAACTGTGTCCGTAGGGTGTTCAGTCGTGGGATTTTATGAAATGGATCGCCAGGCCTTTCTTCTGAGGTGCCTTGGGGCGGACACAAATCTCCAACCTTTTGATTAGCAGCCAAGTGCAGTAACCATGTGCACTGCCAAAGGAACTGTCACACCAAGTCACAGGTCTATTAAGAAGGCAAAAACAAGGGCTGAGAAGTGAATCCCTCCAATATTGCTGATGTCAAGGTAAAATATGCAGCCATCTTGGAAATAAGCTGGCTGTTACTCCCCACCTTAAGACGCAGTTACCTACGCATTTCATACCTAGGTACATACCCAGGAGCAATGAAAACATGATGACCACACCCAAACTTGTACAGAAATGTTCGCGCAAGCATTATTCATAATAGACAAAAAGGAGAAATGGCTCAAGTGCCCATCAACCGACGGAAGGAAAGCCAAAAGGTGGTATTTTCGTACAGGAGAATATTAAGAGTCCACCAATAGGAATGACCATAGGCTATCCTCATGCTAGAACATGGATGAACATGGATGAAGATGTTCTGCTAAGTGAAAGAAGCCAGTCATGAAGCACTGCATACTGTCTGGCTCCATTCATGTCAACTGTCCAGAGCAGGTAAATCTATAGAGATAGAGAGTGATGGGTGTTTGCTTGAAGGTGGGCGGTGACTGATAACGAGCAAGAGAATTCCTTCTGGAGTGAAGAGTGTTTGGAATAGTTATGATAACCATTTCATAACCTTAAGATACTGGCATGTAGACTTTAAAAGGCCAAATTTTATAAAAAGGGATATGAATCTTATTTTTTGGTGTCATTTTTAGAAGATGAAAAAAAAATCCACAAGTTGACATTTTTGAAGACCACCTGAGCAGTTAGGGGGTTCCCCACTTAGTCTGTTGGGTGACTTCAACTTCCCACCAATAGGCTGTGTTTCCTGTTTTACTTAGCATCAAAGCAGCTTTCTTTGAATACTGTGAAGGCAGTTTCTTCTCACCCTTACCAAGACATCCCTGCCCTTGGGGAGTCCAGAAAGTCTCCAGTTCCTTTACCTCGCATGAGCCCTGGACTGCTTTCCACTGATCCCTCAAGCCCAGCAAAACCGTGGCTCAAGTTCCCCTGTTTTCACAAAGACCCCCTGAGCAAATAAAATGAGTGGGCCGGCAGCTCTCGATTTGACTTTGACATGGTATTTCCTGTCTCCTTTTGAGTCTTTGAAGACAATGTTCTTTGCCGCTTTTAATGTAAAAGTTGCTCCTTAAAACATTGTCAGAATGAAAATTCTGCATTTACTTTTCAAGTGGCCATTAAATCCAGGGAGTGAGGGCAGGATGGGAAACTGGAAAAACAAAACAGGAAAGCAAGCCCTCCACAGCCCACATCAGGGTCGCTTCAAGATGAGCTGGGACCTCAGGAGCTCATCGTGTGACATTTGAGGATTAAGTAGCACCTTATATGGCAGTTAGAGTTGACCTGAAAATGCTCTCATGAAACATTTAACTGCTTTTCAGAGACATGGGTGGGTGACTTGTCCCATCGGGTACCACAGTTCCTTACCCAGCTAACGTAAATAAGATTGCTTGTAAAGGTACACAAACACCCCCAAAAAGACAGTTCAGAAACAATCCACACACATCTGAAAGCCTGGCACACAAAACAGACTCAGAGATACTGGAAGAAAAAATAACACTAGAAAGTACAATAAATGATACTTTCATTTATTGGGGGATGGAATGAAAAACAATTCCATGTGGATGAAGACAAACACAAAAAGCAATGCTCAGAAACTGCTGCAAGAAAATACCATTCTATGACTTTCTGACCTCAACGAACAGTTTTCTAAATAAGATTCCAAAAGAACAGACTGTCCAGGAAAAGGGTGACATATCCTATTACATTAAAATATAAGACGTGTTCATCAACAGGCTCTAGACATTGGAAACAGATCATTGCCAACGGATGAGTACCCTAGATGTCTAAAGAACTCCCATAAATCAATTTGAAAAGACAGAAAACCGAAAAAATAAGGAAGTGACATCACTCAGTGGAGAAGCAATGAAAAGTTCAACTTGATACATGATTAAGGGAACATAACTAAAATCCCCAATGGAGAAGCATTTCACCCATGGAGTGTCAACAAGAGACACTTCAGACAATTACAAATGTGGCTCAGAAAGGGGACAAAGGGGACATTTACACACCTCCTGTGAAAGAATAAACTGGTACAACCACTTTATAAAACAATACAGTATTATCTAACAAAACTAAAGAACCACAATTCCATTCCTAGGTAAATAGCTTAAAGAGTTCCTGGCACATGGACGCAAAGAGACATAGATTAGACTTGTCACAGCAAAATGGTTTTTCATGGAAAAATAGATAAATCAACTAAGTCCACATGGAAGAAATATACCAGTCTGGGTGATCCAAGGGCTGGAAATAACAAAATCCAAAGGAGGGGACTGTAGCAGAGCTTAAATTCTGAACACCTGGTTTGTAGAAGGCTGTGGATGGCAGGGGAAACCTCAAATCCATTTGTAGGACCCCACATGGATTAAGCCTCTGGTGAACCCCCTCTGACCATAGTTCAGAGATGTGAACAGCCTTGTTATTAGACAGAGAGCACTGTCAAGTCAATTATGGCAGATGTCATTAGGTTAAAATGTAACACCTTATCACTACATCTCCCTTTTGATCCATTTGAAAGCTATTTTAATTTTTAATATCTTCTGCTTTCTTTTCACTTGAGGTTTTCCTATTTTGTCATTGTTGTCTGTTTTCTTCTTGTTTGTGTTTTGTAGGATTTTCTGTAGGTAAAATCCAGGTTAGGTATACCTATATAGAAATTAACTGGATTAATAATTACCTAGGAGCATGGCAGGAGAGGTTGGGAGAAAAATGGAGAGCTAAGAACACTGAGTATGAGAAGAAAATGTTTTGAAATTGTGGTAGTGATTGCACAACTTTTCTTCAGATGATTGAACAAATAAAGTGAATGATATGTGAATGATATGTCAATAAATAAAATGATTTTTTTCAATAGTATTACTTTTTTCATTTAAAAAGACTGGAAATACCACCCCATCCCAAATAACTATCAATAGAAAGATGAGTAAATAATAATCAAGTCAAACAATGCAATGATTCACAACAATTAAAAATAAACTACAGCACATAGATATGGAATACATAACACATATACACATACAAGTTTTGTACAATATATTCTGCCTCTTATTCTGTTTCTGATGCCTAATCTAAGAGAGAAGCAAAACTATGACATACAACTTAACATATGATTATGTTTGGTATGGCACATAAACCACGGGCCTATAGTCTTTCCCATTTGGCTATAAATCATCTTGTCACCTCTCCATCCCACCCTGGCTTCTCAGAAACGGTAGTCTAAGCGTCACTATTTTTACTGCCTCCAGTGATTCTTTAGATTCATCTACATTTGGCTTCCCTCTTCAGCAGTTACTTAAATTCTTTTTACTTCAAGCATTCATCTGCCCTCTGCCAGCCACCTACTGAAGCCAGCAGATAGCAGCTCCACTCGTTCTAGTTGCTCTGGCACATCTGACTCCACGACAGACTCCCCTCGTCACACTTTCCTCTCCGGGCTTAGGACACCACTGTCTCCTAGCTTCCCTCCTGCCATCCTAAAGGCACATTTGCCTAACACTTAAATGCTGTCACTTTTTCCCACTCCTTACTTGACATTGATTTTTGTTTACAAGGGCAAGGGGCAGCCCTTGGAATGGTGACTGCAACAATGGGCTCAAGCAATTGCGTGGATGGCACATGGCAGGGTTCTGCCGCAAGAGGAGTGGAAGCTGAATTAACGCCTAACAACACACGCTGAACTTCTACGAGTTCACCAATCGTCCCAAAGTCAGCAGCTCTGATCTTAACTCTAGAAAAACCCCAACTCCTCTCGACACTCGTGAACAGTAACAGTCGCCATCTCAGAAACCACCGGGGCAGTTCTAGGCTGTGCAAGAGGCTTACTGTGCGTGGAACCCACTCCATGGCAGTGAGTTTGATTTTTAAAAAAAAAAAAACAACTGCAGCTTATTGTTGGTCAAGGATTCATTAATGAAGTCATCAAGGCAATGGAAACGCCTCCAGAAAGCTCTAAGAGACAAGGCACCAGATCGAATTTAATATATATAAAATCTGTACGAAAGGTTGGAAAGGTACAGGAGCGAGGGAAGGAATACAGTTTCAGGAGTTGACTAATTATAGCTTCATTATTTAGCTAGTAAGCACATATATCTTTATATCTTTTTTTCTTTTTTAATTGTTTTGTTGGGGGTTCGTACAGTTCTTATCACAATCTGTATCTATATCCATTGTATGCAAAGCACATTTGTACATCATTGCAATCATCCTTCTCAAAACTTTTTCTTTCTACTTAAGACCTTGGTATTCACTCCTCTTTTTGATTTTTGAGTCTATTTTTGCCCCCAAGGCCACGCGGGCAGATGTCCTAGAGGACTCTCACACTTATCTTAGCCTGAATTAATGCCCCAATTCAGTCATTTTATTCATGAATACACAACTACCATTCAAACAAAGCTAATAAAATAAGCAGTTTTCCCTTTAAATAATTTGACTGTTTATAGCGTCTTCCCTTCCTCCAGTTATAAAGGTAGTGTGCACTCTTCAGCAAAAACTACAAAGTACAAAATTATGGGGAGACGAAATCTCAGCTCCTCCCTGCCCAAGGCAAGCAGTAAAACCTTTTCTTCCAGAAACATGAAAAGTAAACTAAAAAGTCATTTACCACTCTGCTAAAGTTACATATCACAATATTAAATTGGTCATTGAGGGAGAAGGGTTTATTTGGTTGAGGCCCTTCTAGACTTTTTTTTTACATAATTAATCATTTCGTTTTGTACTGGAAATTGGAATATTTTGGAAGGCAAAGGCGGTCCTTTCCCAATTGGAGCCCTGGTGCTATAAAATAAAGCGTTGGACTGTTCACCGCGGGGTCAGCAGTTCAAAACCACCAGCCAACCGTTCCTCGTGAGAAAGAGGCGGCTTCCTAACCTGTAAAAAGTTCGTTTCGGAAACCCGCAGCAGCGGTTCTACCGTCCGACCGGGTCGCTCAGGGGCGCAATCGGCTCCATGGCAGTGAGTGAGTGAGGAATGGATGTTTTGGGTTGACTATCTCGACCTTGTCTGCACTTGCCCACCCGTGTACAACACACCCGCCACAATTCATCTATGATATTTAGAGAAGCCCTTGCAAAGAAAAGAATATGGAAAAGATCAACCTGGGACCTAGGTGGATAGAGAATTCGGGTTGCATGAAAGAACGGAGGGACCGGGCGTTCTTTAACTCCCTTTGGCAGCTTCAAAGAGGTTCGGAAACCGGGCAGATGGAACACACGGGTCAGGTCACAGGCTGCTCAAGTGGAAGGGGCAGAGCCGGCACCAGGGCGGTTGCGCGGAAGCAAGGTCTGGCGGCCGGTGGGAGCCCACGAATCTGCCATCTGGGACGGCTCTGAAGCTCGGGGGTCCACGGCGGCGTCGCCTTCGCCGGCGCCCACCCGAGGGGAGCCCAAAGCGCATCAGGTGCCTAGGAGGGGTCCCGCCCCCCATCCCCACCCCTTCCCAGCTGTCGGTGCCAACCTCCCGCTAAGACGCGGGTTCCGCCCCCACTCCCCAGCCCGGGGACCAGTCAGAGAAAGCTAAGGGCCCTTAGGAGACCGCCCCGAACCCCCAAACTGCCGCCCTCCACTGCCCGCGAGGCTCGGGGCGGGGGGGCTCCCCGAGGCAGCGCCCGTCTCCACTCCCCACCCAAGTCCTCGGCTCCGAACCCGGAGCGCTACGCCCCCCCCCCCCCCCCCCCCCC